>JASGCC010003532.1:0-23561 GCA_030067915.1 Hydractinia echinata | reverse complement strand
CCGGATTTACGGGAAATCGCGGGTTTTCGGTTGCCGGCGATTAAACTGCTTTCATTCGGCGTCTCATCAAAAATGAAAAATTTTTGAAAACTACAAGTCTCATGGTTTTAGTGGTGAAAAAATAATTTTAAAAATCGTTCGGGAAATGAGTTTACTCCCTGCTTACTTTCTTTGTATACATTCGACTATACGGGCCGAGCCGGATTTACGGGAAATCGCGGGTTTTCGGTTGCCGGCGATTAAACTGCTTTCATTCGGCGTCTCATCAAAAATGAAAATATTTTTGAAAACTACAAGTCTCATGGGTTTTAGTGGTGAAAAAATAATTTTAAAAATCGTTCGGGAAATGAGTTTACTCCCTGTACTTTCTTTGTATACATTCGACTATACGGGCCGATCCGGGATTTACGGGAAATCGCGGGTTTTCGGTTGCCGGCGATTAAACTGCTTTCATTCGGCGTCTCATCAAAAATGAAAATATTTTTGAAAACTACAAGTCTCATGGGTTTTAGTGGTGAAAAAATAATTTTAAAAATCGTTCGGGAAATGAGTTTACTCCCTGCTTACTTTCTTTGTATACATTCGACTATACGGCCGAGCCGGATTACGGGAAATCGCGGGTTTTCGGTTGCCGGCGATTAAACTGCTTTCATTCGGCGTCTCATCAAAAATGAAAATATTTTTGAAAACTACAAGTCTCATGGGTTTTAGTGGTGAAAAAATAATTTTAAAAATCGTTCGGGAAATGAGTTTACTCCCTGCTTACTTTCTTTGTATACATTCGACTATACGGGATTTACGGGAAATCGCGGGTTTTCGGTTGCCGGCGATTAAACTGCTTTCATTCGGCGTCTCATCAAAAATGAAAATATTTTTGAAAACTACAAGTCTCATGGTTTTAGTGGTGAAAAAATAATTTTAAAAATCGTTCGGGAAATGAGTTTACTCCCTGCTTACTTTCTTTGTATACATTCGACTATACGGGATTTACGGGAAATCGCGGTTTTCGGTTGCCGGCGATTAAACTGCTTTCATTCGGCGTCTCATCAAAAATGAAAATATTTTTGAAAACTACAAGTCTCATGGGTTTTAGTGGTGAAAAAATAATTTTAAAAATCGTTCGGGAAATGAGTTTACTCCCTGCTTACTTTCTTTGTATACATTCGACTATACGGGATTTACGGGAAATCGCGGGTTTTCGGTTGCCGGCGATTAAACTGCTTTCATTCGGCGTCTCATCAAAAATGAAAAATTTTTGAAAACTACAAGTCTCATGGGTTTTAGTGGTGAAAAAATAATTTTAAAAATCGTTCGGGAAATGAGTTTACTCCCTGCTTACTTTCTTTGTATACATTCGACTATACGGGCCGAGCCGGATTTACGGGAAATCGCGGGTTTTCGGTTGGCGATTAAACTGCTTTCATTCGGCGTCTCATCAAAAATGAAAATATTTTTGAAAACTACAAGTCTCATGGTTTTAGTGGTGAAAAAATAATTTTAAAAATCGTTCGGGAAATGAGTTTACTCCCTGCTTACTTTCTTTGTATACATTCGACTATACGGCGAGCGGATTTACGGGAAATCGCGGGTTTTCGGTTGCCGGCGATTAAACTGCTTTCATTCGGCGTCTCATCAAAAATGAAAATATTTTGAAAACTACAAGTCTCATGGGTTTTAGTGGTGAAAAAATAATTTTAAAAATCGTTCGGGAAATGAGTTTACTCCCTGCTTACTTTCTTTGTATACATTCGACTATACGGGATTTACGGGAAATCGCGGTTTTCGGTTGCCGGCGATTAAACTGCTTTCATTCGGCGTCTCATCAAAAATGAAAATATTTTTGAAAACTACAAGTCTCATGGTTTTAGTGGTGAAAAAATAATTTTAAAAATCGTTCGGGAAATGAGTTTACTCCCTGCTTACTTTCTTTGTATACATTCGACTATACGGGATTTACGGGAAATCGCGGGTTTTCGGTTGCCGGCGATTAAACTTTTCATTCGGCGTCTCATCAAAAATGAAAATATTTTTGAAAACTACAAGTCTCATGGTTTTAGTGGTGAAAAAATAATTTTAAAAATCGTTCGGGAAATGAGTTTACTCCCTGCTTACTTTCTTTGTATACATTCGACTATACGGGATTTACGGGAAATCGCGGGTTTTCGGTTGCCGGCGATTAAACTGCTTTCATTCGGCGTCTCATCAAAAATGAAAATATTTTTGAAAACTACAAGTCTCAGGTTTTAGTGGTGAAAAAATAATTTTAAAAATCGTTCGGGAAATGAGTTTACTCCCTGTACTTTCTTTGTATACATTCGACTATACGGGATTTACGGGAAATCGCGGGTTTTCGGTTGCCGGCGATTAAACTGCTTTCATTCGGCGTCTCATCAAAAATGAAAATATTTTTGAAAACTACAAGTCTCATGGGTTTTAGTGGTGAAAAAATAATTTTAAAAATCGTTCGGGAAATGAGTTTACTCCCTGCTTACTTTCTTTGTATACATTCGACTATACGGGATTTACGGGAAATCGCGGGTTTTCGGTTGCCGGCGATTAAACTGCTTTCATTCGGCGTCTCATCAAAAATGAAAATATTTTTGAAAACTACAAGTCTCATGGTTTTAGTGGTGAAAAAATAATTTTAAAAATCGTTCGGGAAATGAGTTTACTCCCTGCTTACTTTCTTTGTATACATTCGACTACGGCCGACGGGATTTACGGGAAATCGCGGGTTTTCGGTTGCCGCGATTAAACTGCTTTCATTCGGCGTCTCATCAAAAATGAAAATATTTTTGAAAACTACAAGTCTCATGGGTTTTAGTGGTGAAAAAATAATTTTAAAAATCGTTCGGGAAATGAGTTTACTCCCTGCTTACTTTCTTTGTATACATTCGACTATACGGCCGACCGGGATTTACGGGAAATCGCGGGTTTTCGGTTGCCGGCGATTAAACTGCTTTCATTCGGCGTCTCATCAAAAATGAAAATATTTTTGAAAACTACAAGTCTCATGGGTTTTAGTGGTGAAAAAATAATTTTAAAAATCGTTCGGGAAATGAGTTTACTCCCTGCTTACTTTCTTTGTATACATTCGACTATACGGGCCGACGGGATTTACGGGAAATCGCGGGTTTTCGGTTGCCGGCGATTAAACTGCTTTCATTCGGCGTCTCATCAAAAATGAAAATATTTTTGAAAACTACAAGTCTCATGGTTTTAGTGGTGAAAAAATAATTTTAAAAATCGTTCGGGAAATGAGTTTACTCCCTGCTTACTTTCTTTGTATACATTCGACTATACGGATTTACGGGAAATCGCGGGTTTTCGGTTGCCGGCGATTAAACTGCTTTCATTCGGCGTCTCATCAAAAATGAAAATATTTTGAAAACTACAAGTCTCATGGGTTTTAGTGGTGAAAAAATAATTTTAAAAATCGTTCGGGAAATGAGTTTACTCCCTGCTTACTTTCTTTGTATACATTCGACTATACGGGATTTACGGGAAATCGCGGGTTTTCGGTTGCCGGCGATTAAACTGCTTTCATTCGGCGTCTCATCAAAAATGAAAATATTTTGAAAACTACAAGTCTCATGGGTTTTAGTGGTGAAAAAATAATTTTAAAAATCGTTCGGGAAATGAGTTTACTCCCTGCTTACTTTCTTTGTATACATTCGACTATACGGGCCGACCGGATTTACGGGAAATCGCGGGTTTTCGGTTGCCGGCGATTAAACTGTTTCATTCGGCGTCTCATCAAAAATGAAAATATTTTTGAAAACTACAAGTCTCATGGGTTTTAGTGGTGAAAAAATAATTTTAAAAATCGTTCGGGAAATGAGTTTACTCCCTGCTTACTTTCTTTGTATACATTCGACTATACGGCCACGGGATTTACGGGAAATCGCGGGTTTTCGGTTGCCGGCGATTAAACTGCTTTCATTCGGCGTCTCATCAAAAATGAAAATATTTTTGAAAACTACAAGTCTCATGGGTTTTAGTGGTGAAAAAATAATTTTAAAAATCGTTCGGGAAATGAGTTTACTCCCTGCTTACTTTCTTTGTATACATTCGACTATACGGGATTTACGGGAAATCGCGGGTTTTCGGTTGCCGGCGATTAAACTGCTTTCATTCGGCGTCTCATCAAAAATGAAAATATTTTTGAAAACTACAAGTCTCATGGGTTTTAGTGGTGAAAAAATAATTTTAAAAATCGTTCGGGAAATGAGTTTACTCCCTGCTTACTTTCTTTGTATACATTCGACTATACGGGATTTACGGGAAATCGCGGGTTTTCGGTTGCCGGCGATTAAACTGCTTTCATTCGGCGTCTCATCAAAAATGAAAATATTTTTGAAAACTACAAGTCTCATGGGTTTTAGTGGTGAAAAAATAATTTTAAAAATCGTTCGGGAAATGAGTTTACTCCCTGCTTACTTTCTTTGTATACATTCGACTATACGGGATTTACGGGAAATCGCGGGTTTTCGGTTGCCGGCGATTAAACTGCTTTCATTCGGCGTCTCATCAAAAATGAAAATTTTTGAAAACTACAAGTCTCATGGTTTTAGTGGTGAAAAAATAATTTTAAAAATCGTTCGGGAAATGAGTTTACTCCCTGTACTTTCTTTGTATACATTCGACTATACGGGATTTACGGGAAATCGCGGGTTTTCGGTTGCCGGCGATTAAACTGCTTTCATTCGGCGTCTCATCAAAAATGAAAATATTTTTGAAAACTACAAGTCTCATGGGTTTTAGTGGTGAAAAAATAATTTTAAAAATCGTTCGGGAAATGAGTTTACTCCCTGCTTACTTTCTTTGTATACATTCGACTATACGGATTTACGGGAAATCGCGGGTTTTCGGTTGCCGGCGATTAAACTGCTTTCATTCGGCGTCTCATCAAAAATGAAAATATTTTTGAAAACTACAAGTCTCATGGTTTTAGTGGTGAAAAAATAATTTTAAAAATCGTTCGGGAAATGAGTTTACTCCCTGTACTTTCTTTGTATACATTCGACTATACGGCCGACGGGATTTACGGGAAATCGCGGGTTTTCGGTTGCCGGCGATTAAACTGCTTTCATTCGGCGTCTCATCAAAAATGAAAATATTTTTGAAAACTACAAGTCTCATGGGTTTTAGTGGTGAAAAAATAATTTTAAAAATCGTTCGGGAAATGAGTTTACTCCCTGCTTACTTTCTTTGTATATACATTCGACTATCCGGGATTTACGGGAAATCGCGGGTTTTCGGTTGCCGGCGATTAAACTGCTTTCATTCGGCGTCTCATCAAAAATGAAAAATTTTTGAAAACTACAAGTCTCATGGGTTTTAGTGGTGAAAAAATAATTTTAAAAATCGTTCGGGAAATGAGTTTACTCCCTGTACTTTCTTTGTATACATTCGACTATACGGGCCGACGGGATTTACGGGAAATCGCGGGTTTTCGGTTGCCGGCGATTAAACTGCTTTCATTCGGCGTCTCATCAAAAATGAAAATATTTTTGAAAACTACAAGTCTCATGGGTTTTAGTGGTGAAAAAATAATTTTAAAAATCGTTCGGGAAATGAGTTTACTCCCTGCTTACTTTCTTTGTATACATTCGACTATACGGGCCGAGCCGGATTTACGGGAAATCGCGGGTTTTCGGTTGCCGGCGATTAAACTGCTTTCATTCGGCGTCTCATCAAAAATGAAAATATTTTTGAAAACTACAAGTCTCATGGTTTTAGTGGTGAAAAAATAATTTTAAAAATCGTTCGGGAAATGAGTTTACTCCCTGCTTACTTTCTTTGTATACATTCGACTATACGGCCGACCGGGATTTACGGGAAATCGCGGGTTTTCGGTTGCCGGCGATTAAACTGCTTTCATTCGGCGTCTCATCAAAAATGAAAATATTTTGAAAACTACAAGTCTCATGGGTTTTAGTGGTGAAAAAATAATTTTAAAAATCGTTCGGGAAATGAGTTTACTCCCTGCTTACTTTCTTTGTATACATTCGACTATACGGCCGAGCGGGATTTACGGGAAATCGCGGGTTTTCGGTTGCCGGCGATTAAACTGCTTTCATTCGGCGTCTCATCAAAAATGAAAATATTTTTGAAAACTACAAGTCTCATGGGTTTTAGTGGTGAAAAAATAATTTTAAAAATCGTTCGGGAAATGAGTTTACTCCCTGTACTTTCTTTGTATACATTCGACTATACGGCCGAGCCGGGATTTACGGGAAATCGCGGGTTTTCGGTTGCCGGCGATTAAACTGCTTTCATTCGGCGTCTCATCAAAAATGAAAATATTTTTGAAAACTACAAGTCTCATGGGTTTTAGTGGTGAAAAAATAATTTTAAAAATCGTTCGGGAAATGAGTTTACTCCCTGTACTTTCTTTGTATACATTCGACTATACGGGCCGACGGGATTTACGGGAAATCGCGGGTTTTCGGTTGCCGGCGATTAAACTGCTTTCATTCGGCGTCTCATCAAAAATGAAAATATTTTTGAAAACTACAAGTCTCATGGTTTTAGTGGTGAAAAAATAATTTTAAAAATCGTTCGGGAAATGAGTTTACTCCCTGCTTACTTTCTTTGTATACATTCGACTATACGGCCGACCGGGATTTACGGGAAATCGCGGGTTTTCGGTTGCCGGCGATTAAACTGCTTTCATTCGGCGTCTCATCAAAAATGAAAATATTTTTGAAAACTACAAGTCTCATGGGTTTTAGTGGTGAAAAAATAATTTTAAAAATCGTTCGGGAAATGAGTTTACTCCCTGCTTACTTTCTTTGTATACATTCGACTATACGGGCCGAGCCGGATTTACGGGAAATCGCGGGTTTTCGGTTGCCGGCGATTAAACTGCTTTCATTCGGCGTCTCATCAAAAATGAAAATATTTTTGAAAACTACAAGTCTCATGGGTTTTAGTGGTGAAAAAATAATTTTAAAAATCGTTCGGGAAATGAGTTTACTCCCTGTACTTTCTTTGTATACATTCGACTATACGGGATTTACGGGAAATCGCGGTTTTCGGTTGCCGGCGATTAAACTGCTTTCATTCGGCGTCTCATCAAAAATGAAAATATTTTTGAAAACTACAAGTCTCATGGGTTTTAGTGGTGAAAAAATAATTTTAAAAATCGTTCGGGAAATGAGTTTACTCCCTGCTTACTTTCTTTGTATACATTCGACTATACGGCCGAGCCGGGATTTACGGGAAATCGCGGGTTTTCGGTTGCCGGCGATTAAACTGCTTTCATTCGGCGTCTCATCAAAAATGAAAATATTTTTGAAAACTACAAGTCTCATGGGTTTTAGTGGTGAAAAAATAATTTTAAAAATCGTTCGGGAAATGAGTTTACTCCCTGTACTTTCTTTGTATACATTCGACTATGGCCGACGGATTTACGGGAAATCGCGGGTTTTCGGTTGCCGGCGATTAAACTGCTTTCATTCGGCGTCTCATCAAAAATGAAAATTTTTGAAAACTACAAGTCTCATGGGTTTTAGTGGTGAAAAAATAATTTTAAAAATCGTTCGGGAAATGAGTTTACTCCCTGTACTTTCTTTGTATACATTCGACTATACGGGCCGACGGGATTTACGGGAAATCGCGGTTTTCGGTTGCCGGCGATTAAACTGCTTTCATTCGGCGTCTCATCAAAAATGAAAATATTTTTGAAAACTACAAGTCTCATGGGTTTTAGTGGTGAAAAAATAATTTTAAAAATCGTTCGGGAAATGAGTTTACTCCCTGCTTACTTTCTTTGTATACATTCGACTATACGGGCCGACCGGGATTTACGGGAAATCGCGGGTTTTCGGTTGCCGGCGATTAAACTGCTTTCATTCGGCGTCTCATCAAAAATGAAAATATTTTTGAAAACTACAAGTCTCATGGTTTTAGTGGTGAAAAAATAATTTTAAAAATCGTTCGGGAAATGAGTTTACTCCCTGTACTTTCTTTGTATACATTCACTATCGGCCGATCCGGGATTTACGGGAAATCGCGGGTTTTCGGTTGCCGGCGATTAAACTGCTTTCATTCGGCGTCTCATCAAAAATGAAAATATTTTTGAAAACTACAAGTCTCATGGGTTTTAGTGGTGAAAAAATAATTTTAAAAATCGTTCGGGAAATGAGTTTACTCCCTGTACTTTCTTTGTATACATTCGACTATACGGGCCGAGCCGGATTTACGGGAAATCGCGGGTTTTCGGTTGCCGGCGATTAAACTGCTTTCATTCGGCGTCTCATCAAAAATGAAAATATTTTTGAAAACTACAAGTCTCATGGGTTTTAGTGGTGAAAAAATAATTTTAAAAATCGTTCGGGAAATGAGTTTACTCCCTGCTTACTTTCTTTGTATACATTCGACTATACGGCCGATCCGGATTTACGGGAAATCGCGGGTTTTCGGTTGCCGGCGATTAAACTTTTCATTCGGCGTCTCATCAAAAAAAAATATTTTTGAAAACTACAAGTCTCATGGGTTTTAGTGGTGAAAAAATAATTTTAAAAATCGTTCGGGAAATGAGTTTACTCCCTGCTTACTTTCTTTGTATACATTCGACTATACGGGATTTACGGGAAATCGCGGGTTTTCGGTTGCCGGCGATTAAACTGCTTTCATTCGGCGTCTCATCAAAAATGAAAATATTTTGAAAACTACAAGTCTCATGGGTTTTAGTGGTGAAAAAATAATTTTAAAAATCGTTCGGGAAATGAGTTTACTCCCTGCTTACTTTCTTTGTATACATTCGACTATACGGGCCGACGGGATTTACGGGAAATCGCGGGTTTTCGGTTGCCGGCGATTAAACTTTCATTCGGCGTCTCATCAAAAATGAAAATATTTTTGAAAACTACAAGTCTCATGGGTTTTAGTGGTGAAAAAATAATTTTAAAAATCGTTCGGGAAATGAGTTTACTCCCTGCTTACTTTCTTTGTATACATTCGACTATACGGCCGACGGGATTTACGGGAAATCGCGGGTTTTCGGTTGCCGGCGATTAAACTGCTTTCATTCGGCGTCTCATCAAAAATGAAAATATTTTTGAAAACTACAAGTCTCATGGGTTTTAGTGGTGAAAAAATAATTTTAAAAATCGTTCGGGAAATGAGTTTACTCCCTGCTTACTTTCTTTGTATACATTCGACTATAATCCGGGATTTACGGGAAATCGCGGGTTTTCGGTTGCCGGCGATTAAACTGCTTTCATTCGGCGTCTCATCAAAAATGAAAATATTTTTGAAAACTACAAGTCTCATGGGTTTTAGTGGTGAAAAAATAATTTTAAAAATCGTTCGGGAAATGAGTTTACTCCCTGCTTACTTTCTTTGTATACATTCGACTATACGGGATTTACGGGAAATCGCGGGTTTTCGGTTGCCGGCGATTAAACTGCTTTCATTCGGCGTCTCATCAAAAATGAAAATATTTTTGAAAACTACAAGTCTCATGGGTTTTAGTGGTGAAAAAATAATTTTAAAAATCGTTCGGGAAATGAGTTTACTCCCTGCTTACTTTCTTTGTATACATTCGACTATACGGGATTTACGGGAAATCGCGGGTTTTCGGTTGCCGGCGATTAAACTGCTTTCATTCGGCGTCTCATCAAAAATGAAAATATTTTTGAAAACTACAAGTCTCATGGGTTTTAGTGGTGAAAAAATAATTTTAAAAATCGTTCGGGAAATGAGTTTACTCCCTGCTTACTTTCTTTGTATACATTCGACTATACGGGATTTACGGGAAATCGCGGGTTTTCGGTTGCCGGCGATTAAACTGCTTTCATTCGGCGTCTCATCAAAAATGAAAATATTTTTGAAAACTACAAGTCTCATGGGTTTTAGTGGTGAAAAAATAATTTTAAAAATCGTTCGGGAAATGAGTTTACTCCCTGCTTACTTTCTTTGTATACATTCGACTATACGGCCGGGATTTACGGGAAATCGCGGGTTTTCGGTTGCCGGCGATTAAACTGCTTTCATTCGGCGTCTCATCAAAAATGAAAATATTTTTGAAAACTACAAGTCTCATGGGTTTTAGTGGTGAAAAAATAATTTTAAAAATCGTTCGGGAAATGAGTTTACTCCCTGTACTTTCTTTGTATACATTCGACTATACGGGCCGAGCCGGATTTACGGGAAATCGCGGGTTTTCGGTTGCCGGCGATTAAACTGCTTTCATTCGGCGTCTCATCAAAAATGAAAAATTTTTGAAAACTACAAGTCTCATGGTTTTAGTGGTGAAAAAATAATTTTAAAAATCGTTCGGGAAATGAGTTTACTCCCTGCTTACTTTCTTTGTATACATTCGACTATACGAGGGATTTACGGGAAATCGCGGGTTTTCGGTTGCCGGCGATTAAACTGCTTTCATTCGGCGTCTCATCAAAAATGAAAATATTTTTGAAAACTACAAGTCTCATGGGTTTTAGTGGTGAAAAAATAATTTTAAAAATCGTTCGGGAAATGAGTTTACTCCCTGCTTACTTTCTTTGTATACATTCGACTATACGGGATTTACGGGAAATCGCGGGTTTTCGGTTGCCGGCGATTAAACTGCTTTCATTCGGCGTCTCATCAAAAATGAAAATATTTTTGAAAACTACAAGTCTCATGGGTTTTAGTGGTGAAAAAATAATTTTAAAAATCGTTCGGGAAATGAGTTTACTCCCTGCTTACTTTCTTTGTATACATTCGACTATACGGGATTTACGGGAAATCGCGGGTTTTCGGTTGCCGGCGATTAAACTGCTTTCATTCGGCGTCTCATCAAAAATGAAAATATTTTTGAAAACTACAAGTCTCATGGGTTTTAGTGGTGAAAAAATAATTTTAAAAATCGTTCGGGAAATGAGTTTACTCCCTGCTTACTTTCTTTGTATACATTCGACTATACGGATTTACGGGAAATCGCGGGTTTTCGGTTGCCGGCGATTAAACTGCTTTCATTCGGCGTCTCATCAAAAATGAAAATATTTTTGAAAACTACAAGTCTCATGGGTTTTAGTGGTGAAAAAATAATTTTAAAAATCGTTCGGGAAATGAGTTTACTCCCTGCTTACTTTCTTTGTATACATTCGACTATACGGCCGATCCGGATTTACGGGAAATCGCGGGTTTTCGGTTGCCGGCGATTAAACTGCTTTCATTCGGCGTCTCATCAAAAATGAAAATATTTTTGAAAACTACAAGTCTCATGGGTTTTAGTGGTGAAAAAATAATTTTAAAAATCGTTCGGGAAATGAGTTTACTCCCTGCTTACTTTCTTTGTATACATTCGACTATACGGCCGGGATTTACGGGAAATCGCGGGTTTTCGGTTGCCGGCGATTAAACTGCTTTCATTCGGCGTCTCATCAAAAATGAAAATATTTTTGAAAACTACAAGTCTCATGGGTTTTAGTGGTGAAAAAATAATTTTAAAAATCGTTCGGGAAATGAGTTTACTCCCTGCTTACTTTCTTTGTATACATTCGACTATACGGCCGATCCGGATTTACGGGAAATCGCGGGTTTTCGGTTGCCGGCGATTAAACTGCTTTCATTCGGCGTCTCATCAAAAATGAAAATATTTTTGAAAACTACAAGTCTCATGGGTTTTAGTGGTGAAAAAATAATTTTAAAAATCGTTCGGGAAATGAGTTTACTCCCTACTTTCTTTGTATACATTCGACTATACGGGATTTACGGGAAATCGCGGGTTTTCGGTTGCCGGCGATTAAACTGCTTTCATTCGGCGTCTCATCAAAAATGAAAATATTTTTGAAAACTACAAGTCTCATGGGTTTTAGTGGTGAAAAAATAATTTTAAAAATCGTTCGGGAAATGAGTTTACTCCCTGCTTACTTTCTTTGTATACATTCGACTATACGGGATTTACGGGAAATCGCGGGTTTTCGGTTGCCGGCGATTAAACTGCTTTCATTCGGCGTCTCATCAAAAATGAAAATATTTTTGAAAACTACAAGTCTCATGGGTTTTAGTGGTGAAAAAATAATTTTAAAAATCGTTCGGGAAATGAGTTTACTCCCTGCTTACTTTCTTTGTATACATTCGACTATACCGAGCCGGATTTACGGGAAATCGCGGGTTTTCGGTTGCCGGCGATTAAACTGCTTTCATTCGGCGTCTCATCAAAAATGAAAATATTTTTGAAAACTACAAGTCTCATGGGTTTTAGTGGTGAAAAAATAATTTTAAAAATCGTTCGGGAAATGAGTTTACTCCCTGTACTTTCTTTGTATACATTCGACTATACGGGCCGACCGGGATTTACGGGAAATCGCGGGTTTTCGGTTGCCGGCGATTAAACTGCTTTCATTCGCGTCTCATCAAAAATGAAAATATTTTTGAAAACTACAAGTCTCATGGGTTTTAGTGGTGAAAAAATAATTTTAAAAATCGTTCGGGAAATGAGTTTACTCCCTGCTTACTTTCTTTGTATACATTCGACTATACGGCCGACGGGATTTACGGGAAATCGCGGGTTTTCGGTTGCCGGCGATTAAACTGCTTTCATTCGGCGTCTCATCAAAAATGAAAATATTTTTGAAAACTACAAGTCTCATGGGTTTTAGTGGTGAAAAAATAATTTTAAAAATCGTTCGGGAAATGAGTTTACTCCCTGCTTACTTTCTTTGTATACATTCGACTATACGGGATTTACGGGAAATCGCGGGTTTTCGGTTGCCGGCGATTAAACTGCTTTCATTCGGCGTCTCATCAAAAATGAAAATATTTTTGAAAACTACAAGTCTCATGGGTTTTAGTGGTGAAAAAATAATTTTAAAAATCGTTCGGGAAATGAGTTTACTCCCTGCTTACTTTCTTTGTATACATTCGACTATACGGGCCGACGGGATTTACGGGAAATCGCGGGTTTTCGGTTGCCGGCGATTAAACTGCTTTCATTCGGCGTCTCATCAAAAATGAAAATATTTTTGAAAACTACAAGTCTCATGGGTTTTAGTGGTGAAAAAATAATTTTAAAAATCGTTCGGGAAATGAGTTTACTCCCTGCTTACTTTCTTTGTATACATTCGACTATACGGCCGACCGGGATTTACGGGAAATCGCGGGTTTTCGGTTGCCGGCGATTAAACTGCTTTCATTCGGCGTCTCATCAAAAATGAAAATATTTTTGAAAACTACAAGTCTCATGGTTTTAGTGGTGAAAAAATAATTTTAAAAATCGTTCGGGAAATGAGTTTACTCCCTGCTTACTTTCTTTGTATACATTCGACTATACGGGATTTACGGGAAATCGCGGGTTTTCGGTTGCCGGCGATTAAACTGCTTTCATTCGGCGTCTCATCAAAAATGAAAATATTTTTGAAAACTACAAGTCTCATGGGTTTTAGTGGTGAAAAAATAATTTTAAAAATCGTTCGGGAAATGAGTTTACTCCCTGCTTACTTTCTTTGTATACATTCGACTATACGGCCGATCCGGGATTTACGGGAAATCGCGGGTTTTCGGTTGCCGGCGATTAAACTGCTTTCATTCGGCGTCTCATCAAAAATGAAAATATTTTTGAAAACTACAAGTCTCATGGGTTTTAGTGGTGAAAAAATAATTTTAAAAATCGTTCGGGAAATGAGTTTACTCCCTGTACTTTCTTTGTATACATTCGACTATACGGGCCGACGGGATTTACGGGAAATCGCGGGTTTTCGGTTGCCGGCGATTAAACTGCTTTCATTCGGCGTCTCATCAAAAATGAAAATATTTTTGAAAACTACAAGTCTCATGGTTTTAGTGGTGAAAAAATAATTTTAAAAATCGTTCGGGAAATGAGTTTACTCCCTGCTTACTTTCTTTGTATACATTCGACTATACGGCCGATCCGGGATTTACGGGAAATCGCGGGTTTTCGGTTGCCGGCGATTAAACTGTTTCATTCGGCGTCTCATCAAAAATGAAAATATTTTTGAAAACTACAAGTCTCATGGGTTTTAGTGGTGAAAAAATAATTTTAAAAATCGTTCGGGAAATGAGTTTACTCCCTGCTTACTTTCTTTGTATACATTCGACTATACGGGCCGACGGGATTTACGGGAAATCGCGGGTTTTCGGTTGCCGGCGATTAAACTGCTTTCATTCGGCGTCTCATCAAAAAAAAAATTTTTGAAAACTACAAGTCTCATGGGTTTTAGTGGTAAAAAAATTTTAAAAATCGTTCGGGAAATGAGTTTACTCCCTGCTTACTTTCTTTGTATACATTCGACTATACGACCGGGATTTACGGGAAATCGCGGGTTTTCTGCCGGCGATTAAACTGCTTTCATTCGGCGTCTCATCAAAAATGAAAATATTTTTGAAAACTACAAGTCTCATTTTTAGTGGTGAAAAAATAATTTTAAAAATCGTTCGGGAAATGAGTTACTCCCTGCTTACTTTCTTTGTATACATTCGACTATACGGGATTTACGGGAAATCGCGGGTTTTCGGTTGCCGGCGATTAAACTGTTTCATTCGGCGTCTCATCAAAAATGAAAATATTTTTGAAAACTACAAGTCTCATGGGTTTTAGTGGTGAAAAAATAATTTTAAAAATCGTTCGGGAAATGAGTTTACTCCTGCTTACTTTCTTTGTATACATTCGACTATACGGCCGACCGGATTTACGGGAAATCGCGGGTTTTCGGTTGCCGGCGATTAAACTGCTTTCATTCGGCGTCTCATCAAAAATGAAAATATTTTTGAAAACTACAAGTCTCATGGGTTTTAGTGAAAAAATAATTTTAAAAATCGTTCGGGAAATGAGTTTACTCCCTTACTTTCTTTGTATACATTCGACTATACGGCCGAGCCGATTTACGGGAAATTTCGGTTGCCGGCGATTAAACTGCTTTCATTCGGCGTCTCATCAAAAATGAAAATATTTTTGAAAACTACAAGTCTCATGGGTTTTTAGTGGTGAAAAAATAATTTTAAAAATCGTTCGGGAAATGAGTTTACTCCCTTACTTTCTTTGTATACATTCGACTATACGGCCGACCGGATTTGGAAATCGCGGGTTTTCGGTTGCCGGCGATTAAACTGCTTTCATTCGGCGTCTCATCAAAAATGAAAATATTTTAAAACTACAAGTCTCATTAGTGGTGAAAAAATAATTTTAAAAATCGTTCGGGAAATGAGTTTACTCCCTTACTTCATTCACTATACCCGAGCCGGGATTTACGGGAAATCGCGGGTTTTCGTTGCCGGCGATTAAACTGCTTTCATTCGGCGTCTCATCAAAAATGAAAATATTTTTGAAAACTACAAGTCTCATGGGTTTTAGTGGTGAAAAAATAATTTTAAAAATCGTTCGGGAAATGAGTTTACTCCCTGCTTACTTTCTTTGTATACATTCGACTATACGAGGGATTTACGGGAAATCGCGGGTTTTCGGTTGCCGGCGATTAAACTGCTTTCATTCGGCGTCTCATCAAAAATGAAAATATTTTTGAAAACTACAAGTCTCATGGGTTTTAGTGGTAAAAATAATTTTAAAAATCGTTCGGGAAATGAGTTTACTCCCTGCTTACTTTCTTTGTATACATTCGACTATACGGCCGATTTACGGGAAATCGCGGGTTTTCGGTTGCCGGCGATTAAACTGCTTTCATTCGGCGTCTCATCAAAAATGAAAATATTTTTGAAAACTACAAGTCTCATGGTTTTAGTGGTGAAAAAATAATTTTAAAAATCGTTCGGGAAATGAGTTTACTCCCTGCTTACTTTCTTTGTATACATTCGACTATACGGCCGAGCCGGGATTTACGGGAAATCGCGGGTTTTCGGTTGCCGGCGATTAAACTGCTTTCATTCGGCGTCTCATCAAAAATGAAAATATTTTTGAAAACTACAAGTCTCATGGTTTTAGTGGTGAAAAAATAATTTTAAAAATCGTTCGGGAAATGAGTTTACTCCCTGCTTACTTTCTTTGTATACATTCGACTATACGGGATTTACGGGAAATCGCGGGTTTTCGGTTGCCGGCGATTAAACTGCTTTCATTCGGCGTCTCATCAAAAATGAAAATATTTTTGAAAACTACAAGTCTCATGGGTTTTAGTGGTGAAAAAATAATTTTAAAAATCGTTCGGGAAATGAGTTTACTCCCTGCTTACTTTCTTTGTATACATTCGACTATACGGGCCGAGCCGGATTTACGGGAAATCGCGGGTTTTCGGTTGCCGGCGATTAAACTGCTTTCATTCGGCGTCTCATCAAAAATGAAAATATTTTTGAAAACTACAAGTCTCATGGGTTTTAGTGGTGAAAAAATAATTTTAAAAATCGTTCGGGAAATGAGTTTACTGCTTACTTTCTTTGTATACATTCGACTATGGCCGACGGGATTTACGGGAAATCGCGGGTTTTCGGTTGCCGGCGATTAAACTGCTTTCATTCGGCGTCTCATCAAAAATGAAAATATTTTTGAAAACTACAAGTCTCATGGGTTTTAGTGGTGAAAAAATAATTTTAAAAATCGTTCGGGAAATGAGTTTACTCCCTGTACTTTCTTTGTATACATTCGACTATACGGGCCGAGCCGGATTTACGGGAAATCGCGGGTTTTCGGTTGCCGGCGATTAAACTGCTTTCATTCGGCGTCTCATCAAAAATGAAAATATTTTGAAAACTACAAGTCTCATGGGTTTTAGTGGTGAAAAAATAATTTTAAAAATCGTTCGGGAAATGAGTTTACTCCCTGCTTACTTTCTTTGTATACATTCGACTATACGGGCCGACGGGATTTACGGGAAATCGCGGGTTTTCGGTTGCCGGCGATTAAACTGCTTTCATTCGGCGTCTCATCAAAAATGAAAATATTTTTGAAAACTACAAGTCTCATGGGTTTTAGTGGTGAAAAAATAATTTTAAAAATCGTTCGGGAAATGAGTTTACTCCCTGTACTTTCTTTGTATACATTCGACTATACGGGATTTACGGGAAATCGCGGGTTTTCGGTTGCCGGCGATTAAACTGCTTTCATTCGGCGTCTCATCAAAAATGAAAATATTTTTGAAAACTACAAGTCTCATGGGTTTTAGTGGTGAAAAAATAATTTTAAAAATCGTTCGGGAAATGAGTTTACTCCCTGTACTTTCTTGTATACATTCGACTATACGGGCCGACCGGGATTTACGGGAAATCGCGGGTTTTCGGTTGCCGGCGATTAAACTGCTTTCATTCGGCGTCTCATCAAAAATGAAAAATTTTTGAAAACTACAAGTCTCATGGGTTTTAGTGGTGAAAAAATAATTTTAAAAATCGTTCGGGAAATGAGTTTACTCCCTGCTTACTTTCTTTGTATACATTCGACTATACGGGCCGACCGGGATTTACGGGAAATCGCGGGTTTTCGGTTGCCGGCGATTAAACTGCTTTCATTCGGCGTCTCATCAAAAATGAAAATATTTTTGAAAACTACAAGTCTCATGGTTTTAGTGGTGAAAAAAATTTTAAAAATCGTTCGGGAAATGAGTTTACTCCCTGCTTACTTTCTTTGTATACATTCGACTATACCGAGCCGGATTTACGGGAAATCGCGGGTTTTCGGTTGCCGGCGATTAAACTGCTTTCATTCGGCGTCTCATCAAAAATGAAAATATTTTGAAAACTACAAGTCTCATGGGTTTTAGTGGTGAAAAAATAATTTTAAAAATCGTTCGGGAAATGAGTTTACTCCCTGTACTTTCTTTGTATACATTCGACTATACGGGATTTACGGGAAATCGCGGGTTTTCGGTTGCCGGCGATTAAACTGCTTTCATTCGGCGTCTCATCAAAAATGAAAATATTTTTGAAAACTACAAGTCTCATGGTTTTAGTGGTGAAAAAATAATTTTAAAAATCGTTCGGGAAATGAGTTTACTCCCTGCTTACTTTCTTTGTATACATTCGACTATACGGCCGACCGGGATTTACGGGAAATCGCGGGTTTTCGGTTGCCGGCGATTAAACTGCTTTCATTCGGCGTCTCATCAAAAATGAAAATATTTTTGAAAACTACAAGTCTCATGGGTTTTAGTGGTGAAAAAATAATTTTAAAAATCGTTCGGGAAATGAGTTTACTCCCTGTACTTTCTTTGTATACATTCGACTATACGGCCGACGGGATTTACGGGAAATCGCGGGTTTTCGGTTGCCGGCGATTAAACTGCTTTCATTCGGCGTCTCATCAAAAATGAAAATATTTTTGAAAACTACAAGTCTCATGGGTTTTAGTGGTGAAAAAATAATTTTAAAAATCGTTCGGGAAATGAGTTTACTCCCTGTACTTTCTTTGTATACATTCGACTATACGGCCGACGGGATTTACGGGAAATCGCGGGTTTTCGGTTGCCGGCGATTAAACTGCTTTCATTCGGCGTCTCATCAAAAATGAAAATATTTTTGAAAACTACAAGTCTCATGGTTTTAGTGGTGAAAAAATAATTTTAAAAATCGTTCGGGAAATGAGTTTACTCCCTGCTTACTTTCTTTGTATACATTCGACTATACGGGCCGATCCGGATTTACGGGAAATCGCGGGTTTTCGGTTGCCGGCGATTAAACTGCTTTCATTCGGCGTCTCATCAAAAATGAAAATATTTTTGAAAACTACAAGTCTCATGGGTTTTAGTGGTGAAAAAATAATTTTAAAAATCGTTCGGGAAATGAGTTTACTCCCTGCTTACTTTCTTTGTATACATTCGACTATACGGGCCGACCGGATTTACGGGAAATCGCGGGTTTTCGGTTGCCGCGATTAAACTGCTTTCATTCGGCGTCTCATCAAAAATGAAAATATTTTTGAAAACTACAAGTCTCATGGGTTTTAGTGGTGAAAAAATAATTTTAAAAATCGTTCGGGAAATGAGTTTACTCCCTGTACTTTCTTTGTATACATTCGACTATACGGCCGAGCCGGATTTACGGGAAATCGCGGGTTTTCGGTTGCCGGCGATTAAACTGCTTTCATTCGGCGTCTCATCAAAAATGAAAATATTTTTGAAAACTACAAGTCTCATGGGTTTTAGTGGTGAAAAAATAATTTTAAAAATCGTTCGGGAAATGAGTTTACTCCCTGCTTACTTTCTTTGTATACATTCGACTATACGGGCCGACCGGATTTACGGGAAATCGCGGGTTTTCGGTTGCCGGCGATTAAACTGCTTTCATTCGGCGTCTCATCAAAAATGAAAATATTTTTGAAAACTACAAGTCTCATGGGTTTTAGTGGTGAAAAAATAATTTTAAAAATCGTTCGGGAAATGAGTTTACTCCCTGCTTACTTTCTTTGTATACATTCGACTATACGGCCGAGCCGGGATTTACGGGAAATCGCGGGTTTTCGGTTGCCGGCGATTAAACTGCTTTCATTCGGCGTCTCATCAAAAATGAAAATATTTTTGAAAACTACAAGTCTCATGGTTTTAGTGGTGAAAAAATAATTTTAAAAATCGTTCGGGAAATGAGTTTACTCCCTGTACTTTCTTTGTATACATTCGACTATACGGGATTTACGGGAAATCGCGGGTTTTCGGTTGCCGGCGATTAAACTGCTTTCATTCGGCGTCTCATCAAAAATGAAAATATTTTTGAAAACTACAAGTCTCATGGGTTTTAGTGGTGAAAAAATAATTTTAAAAATCGTTCGGGAAATGAGTTTACTCCCTGCTTACTTTCTTTGTATACATTCACTATACGGGCGATCCGGGATTTACGGGAAATCGCGGGTTTTCGTTGCCGGCGATTAAACTGCTTTCATTCGGCGTCTCATCAAAAATGAAAATATTTTTGAAAACTACAAGTCTCATGGGTTTTAGTGGTGAAAAAATAATTTTAAAAATCGTTCGGGAAATGAGTTTACTCCCTGCTTACTTTCTTTGTATACATTCGACTATCGGGCCGACCGGGATTTACGGAAATCGCGGGTTTTCGGTTGCCGGCGATTAAACTGCTTTCATTCGGCGTCTCATCAAAAATGAAAATATTTTTGAAAACTACAAGTCTCATGGGTTTTAGTGGTGAAAAAATAATTTTAAAAATCGTTCGGGAAATGAGTTTACTCCCTGCTTACTTTCTTTGTATACATTCGACTATACGGGCCGATCCGGGATTTACGGGAAATCGCGGGTTTTCGGTTGCCGGCGATTAAACTGCTTTCATTCGGCGTCTCATCAAAAATGAAAATATTTTGAAAACTACAAGTCTCATGGGTTTTAGTGGTGAAAAAATAATTTTAAAAATCGTTCGGGAAATGAGTTTACTCCCTGCTTACTTTCTTTGTATACATTCGACTATACGGGATTTACGGGAAATCGCGGGTTTTCGGTTGCCGGCGATTAAACTGCTTTCATTCGGCGTCTCATCAAAAATGAAAATATTTTTGAAAACTACAAGTCTCATGGTTTTAGTGGTGAAAAAATAATTTTAAAAATCGTTCGGGAAATGAGTTTACTCCCTGCTTACTTTCTTTGTATACATTCGACTATACGGGATTTACGGGAAATCGCGGGTTTTCGGTTGCCGGCGATTAAACTGCTTTCATTCGGCGTCTCATCAAAAATGAAAATATTTTTGAAAACTACAAGTCTCATGGGTTTTAGTGGTGAAAAAATAATTTTAAAAATCGTTCGGGAAATGAGTTTACTCCCTGCTTACTTTCTTTGTATACATTCGACTATACGGGATTTACGGGAAATCGCGGGTTTTCGGTTGCCGGCGATTAAACTGCTTTCATTCGGCGTCTCATCAAAAATGAAAATATTTTTGAAAACTACAAGTCTCATGGGTTTTAGTGGTGAAAAAATAATTTTAAAAATCGTTCGGGAAATGAGTTTACTCCCTGCTTACTTTCTTTGTATACATTCGACTATACGGCCGACGGGATTTACGGGAAATCGCGGGTTTTCGGTTGCCGGCGATTAAACTGCTTTCATTCGGCGTCTCATCAAAAATGAAAATATTTTTGAAAACTACAAGTCTCATGGGTTTTAGTGGTGAAAAAATAATTTTAAAAATCGTTCGGGAAATGAGTTTACTCCCTGTACTTTCTTTGTATACATTCGACTATAGCCGATCCGGGATTTACGGGAAATCGCGGGTTTTCGGTTCCGATTAAACTGCTTTCATTCGGCGTCTCATCAAAAATGAAAATATTTTTGAAAACTACAAGTCTCATGGTTTTAGTGGTGAAAAAATAATTTTAAAAATCGTTCGGGAAATGAGTTTACTCCCTGCTTACTTTCTTTGTATACATTCGACTATACGGGATTTACGGGAAATCGCGGGTTTTCGGTTGCCGGCGATTAAACTGCTTTCATTCGGCGTCTCATCAAAAATGAAAATATTTTTGAAAACTACAAGTCTCATGGGTTTAGTGGTGAAAAAATAATTTTAAAAATCGTTCGGGAAATGAGTTTACTCCCTGCTTACTTTCTTTGTATACATTCGACTATACGGGATTTACGGGAAATCGCGGGTTTCGTTGCCGGCGATTAAACTGCTTTTATTGCGTCTCATCAAAAATGAAAATATTTTGAAAACTACAAGTCTCATGGGTTTTTAGTGGTGAAAAAATAATTTTAAAAATCGTTCGGGAAATGAGTTTACTCCCTGCTTACTTTCTTTGTATACATTCGACTATACGGGATTTACGGGAAATCGCGGGTTTTCGGTTGCCGGCGATTAAACTGCTTTCATTCGGCGTCTCATCAAAAATGAAAATATTTTGAAAACTACAAGTCTCATGGTTTTAGTGGTGAAAAAATAATTTTAAAAATCGTTCGGGAAATGAGTTTACTCCCTGCTTACTTTCTTTGTATACATTCGACATACGGGCCGAGCGGGATTTACGGGAAATCGCGGGTTTTCGGTTGCCGGCGATTAAACTGCTTTCATTCGTCTCATCAAAATGAAATATTTTTGAAAACAAGTCTCATGGGTTTTAGTGGTGAAAAAATAATTTTAAAAATCGTTCGGGAAATGAGTTTACTCCCTGCTTACTTTCTTTGTATACATTCGACTATACGGGATTACGGGAAATCGCGGGTTTTCGGTTGCCGGCGATTAAACTGCTTTCATTCGGCGTCTCATCAAAATGAAAATATTTTGAAAAACTACAAGTCTCATGGGTTTTAGTGGTCAAAAAATAATTTTAAAATCGTGCGGGAAATGAGTTTACTCCCTGCTTACTTTCTTTGTAATCATTCGACTATACGGGCCGAGCCCGGGATTTACGGGAAATCGCGGGTTTTCGGTTGCCGGCGATTAAACTGCTTTCATTCGGCGTCTCCTCAAAAATGAAAACATTTTTGAAAACCACAAGTCTCATGGGTTTTAGTGGTCAAAAATAATTTTAAAATCGTTCGGGAAATGAGTTTACTCCCTGCTTACTTTCTTTGTATACATTCGACTATACGTGGATTTACGGAAATCGCGGGTTTTCGGTTGCCGGCGATTAAACTGCTTTCATTCGGCGTCTCATCAAAAATGAAAATATTTTTAAAACTACAAGTCTCATGGGTTTTAGTGGTGAAAAAATAATTTTAAAAATCGTTCGGGAAATGAGTTTACTCCCTGCTTACTTTCTTTGTAATACATTCGACTATACGAGATTACGGGAAATCGCGGGTTTTCGTTGCCGGCGATTAAACTGCTTTCATTCGGCGTCTCATCAAAATGAAAATATTTTTGAAAACTACAAGTCTCATGGGTTTTAGTGGTGAAAAAATAATTTTAAAAATCGTTCGGGAAATGAGTTTACTCCCTGCTTACTTTCTTTGTAATACATTCGACTATACGGGATTTACGGGAAATCGCGGGTTTTCGGTTGCCGGCGATTAAACTGCTTTCATTCGGCGTCTCATCAAAAATGAAAACATTTTTGAAAACTAAGCAGTCTCATGGGTTTTAGTGGTGAAAAAATAATTTTAAAAATCGTTCGGGAAATGAGTTTACTCCCTGCTACTTTCTTTGTATACATTCGACTATACGGCCGAGCCCGGGATTTACGGGAAATCGCGGGTTTTTCGGTTGCCGGATTAAACTGCTTTCATTCGGCGTCTCATCAAAAATGAAAATATTTTTGAAAACTACAAGTCTCATGGGTTTTAGTGGTGAAAAAATAATTTAAAAATCGTTCGGGAAATGAGTTTACTCCTGCTTACTTCTTTGTATACATTCGACTAACGGGCCGAGCCCGGGATTTACGGGAAATCGCGGGTTTTTCGGTTGCCGGAGATTAAACTGCTTTCATTCGGCGTCTCATCAAAAATGAAAATATTTTTGAAAACTACAAGTCTCATGGGTTTTAGTGGTGAAAAAATAATTTTAAAAAATCGTTCGAAATGGTTTACTCCCTGCTTACTTTCTTTGTATACATTCGACTATACGGATATTTACGGGAAATCGCGGGTTTTCGGTTGCCGGCGATTAAACTGCTTTCATTCGGCGTCTCATCAAAAATGAAAATATTTTGAAAACTACAAGTCTCATGGGTTTTAGTGGTGAAAAATAATTTAAAAATCGTTCGGGAAATGAGTTTTACTCCCTGCTTT
>JASGCC010003531.1:0-23567 GCA_030067915.1 Hydractinia echinata | reverse complement strand
AAATGAAAATATTTTGAAACAAGTCTCATGGGTTTTAGTGGTGAAAAAATAATTTTAAAAATCGTTCGGGAAATGAGTTTACTCCTGCTTACTTTCTTTGTATACATTCGACTATACGGGATTTACGGGAAATCGCGGTTTTCGGTTGCCGGCGATTAAACTGCTTTCATTCGGCGTCTCATCAAAATGAAAAATTTTGAAAACTACAAGTCTCATGGGTTTTAGTGGTGAAAAATAATTTTAAAAATCGTTCGGGAAATGAGTTTACTCCCTGCTTACTTTCTTTATACATTCGACTATACGGGCGAGTCCGGATTTACGGGAAATCGCGGGTTTTCGGTTGCCGGCGATTAAACTGCTTTCATTCGGCGTCTCATCAAAAATGAAAACATTTTTGAAAACTACAGTCTCATGGGTTTTAGTGGTGAAAAAATAATTTTAAAAATCGTTCGGGAAATGAGTTTACTCCCTGCTTACTTTCTTTGTATACATTCGACTATACGGGATTTACGGGAAATCGCGGGTTTTCGGTTGCCGGCGATTAAACTGCTTTCATTCGGCGTCTCATCAAAAATGAAATATTTTTGAAACTACAAGTCTCATGGGTTTTAGTGGTGAAAAAATAATTTTAAAAATCGTTCGGGAAATGAGTTTACTCCCTGCTTACTTTCTTATACATTCAGACTATACGGGCGAGTCGGGATTTACGGGAAATCGCGGGTTTTCGGTTGCCGGCGATTAAACTGCTTTCATTCGGCGTCTCATCAAAAATGAAATATTTTGAAAACTACAAGTCTCATGGGTTTTAGTGGTGAAAAAATAATTTTAAAAATCGTTCGGGAAATGAGTTTACTCCCTGCTTACTTTCTTTGTATACATTCGACTATACGGGATTTACGGAAATCGCGGGTTTTCGGTTGCCGGCGATTAAACTGCTTTCATTCGGCGTCTCATCAAAAATGAAAATATTTTTGAAAACTACAAGTCTCATGGGTTTTAGTGGTGAAAAAATAATTTTAAAAATCGTTCGGGAAATGGAATTTACTCCCTGCTACTTTCTTTATATACATTCGACTATACGGCGAGTCGGGATTTACGGGAAATCGCGGGTTTTCGGTTGCCGGCGATTAAACTGCTTTCATTCGGCGTCTCATCAAAAATGAAAACATTTTTGAAAACTACAAGTCTCATGGGTTTTAGTGGTGAAAAATAATTTTAAAAATCGTTCGGGAAATGAGTTTACTCCCTGCTTACTTTCTTTGTATACATTCGACTATAGCGGGATTTACGGGAAATCGCGGGTTTTCGGTTGCCGGCGATTAAACTGCTTTCATTCGGCGTCTCATCAAAAATGAAATTTTTTGAAAACTACAAGTCTCATGGGTTTTAGTGGTGAAAAAATAATTTTAAAAATCGTTCGGGAAATGAGTTTACTCCCTGCTTACTTTCTTTGTATACATTCGACTATACGGATTTACGGGAAATCGCGGGTTTTCGGTTGCCGGCGATTAAACTGCTTTCATTCGGCGTCTCATCAAAAATGAAAATTTTTGAAAACTACAAGTCTCATGGGTTTTAGTGGTGAAAAAATAATTTTAAAAATCGTTCGGGAAATGAGTTTACTCCCTGGGTACTTTCTTTGTATACATTCGACTATACGGGCGAGCCGGGATTTACGGGAAATCGCGGTTTTCGGTTGCCGGCGATTAAACTGCTTTCATTCGGCGTCTCATCAAAAATGAAAACATTTTTGAAAACTACAAGTCTCATGGGTTTTAGTGGTGAAAAAATAATTTTAAAAATCGTTCGGGAAATGAGTTTACTCCCTGGGTACTTTCTTTGTATACATTCCACTATACGGGCCGAGCCGGGATTTACGGGAAATCGCGGGTTTTCGGTTGCCGGCGATTAAACTGCTTTCATTCGGCGTCTCATCAAAAATGAAAATATTTTGGAAATTACAAGTCTCATGGTTTTAGTGGTGAAAAAATAATTTTAAAAATCGTTCGGGAAATGAGTTTACTCCCTGCTTACTTTCTTTGTATACATTCGACTATACGGGATTTACGGGAAATCGCGGGTTTTCGGTTGCCGGCGATTAAACTGCTTTCATTCGGCGTCTCATCAAAAATGAAAAATTTTTGAAAACTACAAGTCTCATGGGTTTTAGTGGTGAAAAAATAATTTTAAAAATCGTTCGGGAAATGAGTTTACTCCCTGCTTACTTTCTTTGTATACATTCGACTATACGGGCGAGGGGATTTACGGGAAATCGCGGGTTTTCGGTTGCCGGCGATTAAACTGCTTTCATTCGGCGTCTCATCAAAAATGAAAATATTTTTGAAAACTACAAGTCTCATGGGTTTTAGTGGTGAAAAAATAATTTTAAAAATCGTTCGGGAAATGAGTTTACTCCCTGCTTACTTTCTTTGTATACATTCGACTATACGGGATTTACGGGAAATCGCGGGTTTTCGGTTGCCGGCGATTAAACTGCTTTCATTCGGCGTCTCATCAAAAATGAAAACATTTTTGAAAACTACAAGTCTCATGGTTTTAGTGGTGAAAAAATAATTTTAAAAATCGTTCGGGAAATGAGTTTACTGCCTGCTTACTTTCTTTGTATACATTCGACTATACGGGATTTACGGGAAATCGCGGGTTTTCGGTTGCCGGCGATTAAACTGCTTTCATTCGGCGTCTCATCAAAAATGAAATTTTTGAAAACTACAAGTCTCATGGTTTTAGTGGTGAAAAAATAATTTTAAAAATCGTTCGGGAAATGAGTTTACTCCCTGCTTACTTTCTTTGTATACATTCGACTATACGGGATTTACGGGAAATCGCGGGTTTTCGGTTGCCGGCGATTAAACTGCTTTCATTCGGCGTCTCATCAAAAATGAAAATATTTTTGAAAACTACAAGTCTCATGGGTTTTAGTGGTGAAAAAATAATTTTAAAAATCGTTCGGGAAATGAGTTTACTCCCTGCTTACTTTCTTTGTATACATTCGACATACGGTTTACGGGAAATCGCGGGTTTTCGGTTGCCGGCGATTAAACTGCTTTCATTCGGCGTCTCATCAAAAATGAAAATATTTTTGAAAACTACAAGTCTCATGGGTTTTAGTGGTGAAAAAATAATTTTAAAAATCGTTCGGGAAATGAGTTTACTCCCTGCTTACTTTCTTTGTATACATTCGACTATACGGGATCGGGATTTACGGGAAATCGCGGGTTTTCGGTTGCCGGCGATTAAACTGCTTTCATTCGGCGTCTCATCAAAAATGAAAATATTTTTGAAAACTACAAGTCTCATGGGTTTTAGTGGTGAAAAAATAATTTTAAAAATCGTTCGGGAAATGAGTTTACTCCCTGCTTACTTTCTTTGTATACATTCGACTATACGGATTTACGGGAAATCGCGGGTTTTCGGTTGCCGGCGATTAAACTGCTTTCATTCGGCGTCTCATCAAAAATGAAAATATTTTTGAAAACTACAAGTCTCATGGGTTTTAGTGGTGAAAAAATAATTTTAAAAATCGTTCGGGAAAAGTTTACTCCCTGCTTACTTTCTTTATACATTCGACTATACGGGCGAGCCGGGATTTACGGGAAATCGCGGGTTTTCGGTTGCCGGCGATTAAACTGCTTTCATTCGGCGTCTCATCAAAAATGAAAACATTTTTGAAAACTACAAGTCTCATGGGTTTTAGTGGTGAAAAAATAATTTTAAAAATCGTTCGGGAAATGAGTTTACTCCCTGCTTACTTTCTTTGTATACATTCGACTATGCGGGATTTACGGGAAATCGCGGGTTTTCGGTTGCCGGCGATTAAACTGCTTTCATTCGGCGTCTCATCAAAAATGAAAACATTTTTGAAAACTACAAGTCTCATGGGTTTTAGTGGTGAAAAAATAATTTTAAAAATCGTTCGGGAAATGAGTTTACTCCCTGCTACTTTCTTTGTATACATTCGACTATACGGGATTTACGGGAAATCGCGGGTTTTCGGTTGCCGGAGATTAAACTGCTTTCATTCGGCGTCTCATCAAAAATGAAACATTTTTGAAAACTACAAGTCTCATGGGTTTTAGTGGTGAAAAAATAATTTTAAAAATCGTTCGGGAAATGAGTTTACTCCCTGGGTACTTTCTTTGTATACATTCGACTATACGGGCCGAGGGGATTTACGGGAAATCGCGGGTTTTCGGTTGCCGGCGATTAAACTGCTTTCATTCGGCGTCTCATCAAAAATGAAAATTTTTGAAAACTACAAGTCTCATGGGTTTTAGTGGTGAAAAAATAATTTTAAAAATCGTTCGGGAAATGAGTTTACTCCCTGCTTACTTTCTTTGTATACATTCGACTATACGGGATTTACGGGAAATCGCGGGTTTTCGGTTGCCGGCGATTAAACTGCTTTCATTCGGCGTCTCATCAAAAATGAAAATATTTTTGAAAACTACAAGTCTCATGGGTTTTAGTGGTGAAAAAATAATTTTAAAAATCGTTCGGGAAATGAGTTTACTCCCTGCTTACTTTCTTTGTATACATTCGACTATACGGGCCGAGCCGGGATTTACGGGAAATCGCGGGTTTTCGGTTGCCGGCGATTAAACTGCTTTCATTCGGCGTCTCATCAAAAATGAAAATATTTTTGAAAACTACAAGTCTCATGGGTTTTAGTGGTGAAAAAATAATTTTAAAAATCGTTCGGGAAATGAGTTTACTCCCTGCTTACTTTCTTTGTATACATTCGACTATACGGGCGAGTCCGGGATTTACGGGAAATCGCGGGTTTTCGGTTGCCGGCGATTAAACTGCTTTCATTCGGCGTCTCATCAAAAATGAAAATATTTTTGAAAACTACAAGTCTCATGGGTTTTAGTGGTGAAAAAATAATTTTAAAAATCGTTCGGGAAATGAGTTTACTCCCTGCTTACTTTCTTTGTATACATTCGACTATACGGGATTTTACGGGAAATCGCGGGTTTTCGGTTGCCGGCGATTAAACTGCTTTCATTCGGCGTCTCATCAAAAATGAAAATATTTTTGAAAACTACAAGTCTCATGGGTTTTAGTGGTGAAAAAATAATTTTAAAAATCGTTCGGGAAATGAGTTTACTCCCTGCTTACTTTCTTTGTATACATTCGACTATACGAGTCCGGGATTTACGGGAAATCGCGGGTTTTCGGTTGCCGGCGATTAAACTGCTTTCATTCGGCGTCTCATCAAAAATGAAAACATTTTTGAAAACTACAAGTCTCATGGGTTTTAGTGGTGAAAAAATAATTTTAAAAATCGTTCGGGAAATGAGTTTACTCCCTGCTTACTTTCTTTGTATACATTCGACTATGCGGGATTTACGGGAAATCGCGGGTTTTCGGTTGCCGGCGATTAAACTGCTTTCATTCGGCGTCTCATCAAAAATGAAAAATTTTTGAAAACTACAAGTCTCATGGGTTTTAGTGGTGAAAAAATAATTTTAAAAATCGTTCGGGAAATGAGTTTACTCCCTGCTACTTTCTTTGTATACATTCGACTATACGCGGGATTTACGGGAAATCGCGGGTTTTCGGTTGCCGGCGATTAAACTGCTTTCATTCGGCGTCTCATCAAAAATGAAAACATTTTTGAAAACTACAAGTCTCATGGGTTTTAGTGGTGAAAAAATAATTTTAAAAATCGTTCGGGAAATGAGTTTACTCCCTGGTTACTTTCTTTGTATACATTCGACTATACGGAGCCATTTACGGGAAATCGCGGGTTTTCGGTTGCCGGCGATTAAACTGCTTTCATTCGGCGTCTCATCAAAAATGAAAATATTTTTGAAAACTACAAGTCTCATGGGTTTTAGTGGTGAAAAAATAATTTTAAAAATCGTTCGGGAAATGAGTTTACTCCCTTACTTTCTTTGTATACATTCGACTATACGGGATTTACGGGAAATCGCGGGTTTTCGGTTGCCGGCGATTAAACTGCTTTCATTCGGCGTCTCATCAAAAATGAAAACATTTTTGAAAACTACAAGTCTCATGGGTTTTAGTGGTGAAAAAATAATTTTAAAAATCGTTCGGGAAATGAGTTTACTCCCTGCTTACTTTCTTTGTATACATTCGACTATGCGGGATTTACGGGAAATCGCGGGTTTTCGGTTGCCGGCGATTAAACTGCTTTCATTCGGCGTCTCATCAAAAATGAAAACATTTTTGAAAACTACAAGTCTCATGGGTTTTAGTGGTGAAAAAATAATTTTAAAAATCGTTCGGGAAATGAGTTTACTCCCTGCTTACTTTCGTTGTATACATTCGACTATGCGGGATTTACGGGAAATCGCGGGTTTTCGGTTGCCGGCGATTAAACTGCTTTCATTCGGCGTCTCATCAAAAATGAAAAATTTTTGAAAACTACAAGTCTCATGGGTTTTAGTGGTGAAAAAATAATTTTAAAAATCGTTCGGGAAATGAGTTTACTCCCTGCTTACTTTCTTTGTATACATTCGACTAGCGGGATTTACGGGAAATCGCGGGTTTTCGGTTGCCGGCGATTAAACTGCTTTCATTCGGCGTCTCATCAAAATGAAAAATTTTTGAAAACTACAAGTCTCATGGGTTTTAGTGGTGAAAAAATAATTTTAAAAATCGTTCGGGAAATGAGTTTACTCCCTGCTTACTTTCTTTGTATACATTCGACTATACGGGCCGAGCCGGGATTTACGGGAAATCGCGGGTTTTCGGTTGCCGGATTAAACTGCTTTCATTCGGCGTCTCATCAAAAATGAAAACATTTTTGAAAACTACAAGTCTCATGGGTTTTAGTGGTGAAAAAATAATTTTAAAAATCGTTCGGGAAATGAGTTTACTCCCTGCTTACTTTCTTTGTATACATTCGACTATACGGGATTTACGGGAAATCGCGGGTTTTCGGTTGCCGGCGATTAAACTGCTTTCATTCGGCGTCTCATCAAAAATGAAAATTTTTGAAAACTACAAGTCTCATGGGTTTTAGTGGTGAAAAAATAATTTTAAAAATCGTTCGGGAAATGAGTTTACTCCCTGCTTACTTTCTTTGTATACATTCGACTATGCGGGATTTACGGGAAATCGCGGGTTTTCGGTTGCCGGCGATTAAACTGCTTTCATTCGGCGTCTCATCAAAAATGAAAACATTTTTGAAAACTACAAGTCTCATGGGTTTTAGTGGTGAAAAAATAATTTTAAAAATCGTTCGGGAAATGAGTTTACTCCCTGGGTACTTTCTTTGTATACATTCGACTATGCGGGATTTACGGGAAATCGCGGGTTTTCGGTTGCCGGCGATTAAACTGCTTTCATTCGGCGTCTCATCAAAAATGAAAACATTTTTGAAAACTACAAGTCTCATGGGTTTTAGTGGTGAAAAAATAATTTTAAAAATCGTTCGGGAAATGAGTTTACTCCCTGGGTACTTTCTTTGTATACATTCGACTATAGCGGATTTACGGGAAATCGCGGGTTTTCGGTTGCCGGAGATTAAACTGCTTTCATTCGGCGTCTCATCAAAAATGAAAACATTTTTGAAAACTACAAGTCTCATGGGTTTTAGTGGTGAAAAAATAATTTTAAAAATCGTTCGGGAAATGAGTTTACTCCCTGCTACTTTCTTTGTATACATTCGACTATACGGGCCGAGCCGGGATTTACGGGAAATCGGGGGTTTTCGGTTGCCGGCGATTAAACTGCTTTCATTCGGCGTCTCATCAAAAATGAAAAATTTTTGAAAACTACAAGTCTCATGGGTTTTAGTGGTGAAAAAATAATTTTAAAAATCGTTCGGGAAATGAGTTTACTCCCTGCTACTTTCTTTGTATACATTCGACTATACGGGCGAGCCGGGATTTACGGGAAATCGCGGGTTTTCGGTTGCCGGCGATTAAACTGCTTTCATTCGGCGTCTCATCAAAAATGAAAATATTTTTGAAAACTACAAGTCTCATGGGTTTTAGTGGTGAAAAAATAATTTTAAAAATCGTTCGGGAAATGAGTTTACTCCCTGCTTACTTTCTTTGTATACATTCGACTATACGGGATTTACGGGAAATCGCGGGTTTTCGGTTGCCGGCGATTAAACTGCTTTCATTCGGCGTCTCATCAAAAATGAAAATATTTTTGAAAACTACAAGTCTCATGGGTTTTAGTGGTGAAAAAATAATTTTAAAAATCGTTCGGGAAATGAGTTTACTCCCTGCTTACTTTCTTTGTATACATTCGACTATACGGGCGAGCCGGGATTTACGGGAAATCGCGGGTTTTCGGTTGCCGGCGATTAAACTGCTTTCATTCGGCGTCTCATCAAAAATGAAAATATTTTTGAAAACTACAAGTCTCATGGGTTTTAGTGGTGAAAAAATAATTTTAAAAATCGTTCGGGAAATGAGTTTACTCCGCTTACTTTCTTTGTATACATTCGACTATACGGGATTTACGGGAAATCGCGGGTTTTCGGTTGCCGGCGATTAAACTGCTTTCATTCGGCGTCTCATCAAAAATGAATTTTTGAAAACTACAAGTCTCATGGGTTTTAGTGGTGAAAAAATAATTTTAAAAATCGTTCGGGAAATGAGTTTACTCCCTGCTACTTTCTTTGTATACATTCGACTATACGGGGAGCCGATTTACGGGAAATCGCGGGTTTTCGGTTGCCGGCGATTAAACTGCTTTCATTCGGCGTCTCATCAAAAATGAAAATATTTTTGAAAACTACAAGTCTCATGGGTTTTAGTGGTGAAAAAATAATTTTAAAAATCGTTCGGGAAATGAGTTTACTCCCTGCTTACTTTCTTTGTATACATTCGACTATGGGATTTACGGGAAATCGCGGGTTTTCGGTTGCCGGCGATTAAACTGCTTTCATTCGGCGTCTCATCAAAAATGAAAATTTTTGAAAACTACAAGTCTCATGGGTTTTAGTGGTGAAAAAATAATTTTAAAAATCGTTCGGGAAATGAGTTTACTCCCTGCTACTTTCTTTGTATACATTCGACTATACGGGCGGATTTACGGGAAATCGCGGGTTTTCGGTTGCCGGAGATTAAACTGGTTTCATTCGGCGTCTCATCAAAAATGAAAACATTTTTGAAAACTACAAGTCTCATGGGTTTTAGTGGTGAAAAAATAATTTTAAAAATCGTTCGGGAAATGAGTTTACTCCCTGGGTACTTTCTTTGTATACATTCGACTATACGGGCCGAGCCGGGATTTACGGGAAATCGCGGGTTTTCGGTTGCCGGCGATTAAACTGCTTTCATTCGGCGTCTCATCAAAAATGAAAACATTTTTGAAAACTACAAGTCTCATGGGTTTTAGTGGTGAAAAAATAATTTTAAAAATCGTTCGGGAAATGAGTTTACTCCCTAGGTACTTTCTTTGTATACATTCGACTATACGGGCCGAGCCCGGGATTTACGGGAAATCGCGGGTTTTCGGTTGCCGGCGATTAAACTGCTTTCATTCGGCGTCTCATCAAAAATGAAAATATTTTTGAAAACTACAAGTCTCATGGGTTTTAGTGGTGAAAAAATAATTTTAAAAATCGTTCGGGAAATGAGTTTACTCCCTGCTTACTTTCTTTGTATACATTCGACTATACGGGATTTACGGGAAATCGCGGGTTTTCGGTTGCCGGCGATTAAACTGCTTTCATTCGGCGTCTCATCAAAAATGAAAATATTTTTGAAAACTACAAGTCTCATGGGTTTTAGTGGTGAAAAAATAATTTTAAAAATCGTTCGGGAAATGAGTTTACTCCCTGCTTACTTTCTTTGTATACATTCGACTATACGGGCGAGTCCGGGATTTACGGGAAATCGCGGGTTTTCGGTTGCCGGCGATTAAACTGCTTTCATTCGGCGTCTCATCAAAAATGAAAATATTTTTGAAAACTACAAGTCTCATGGGTTTTAGTGGTGAAAAAATAATTTTAAAAATCGTTCGGGAAATGAGTTTACTCCCTGCTTACTTTCTTTGTATACATTCGACTATACGGGATTTACGGGAAATCGCGGGTTTTCGGTTGCCGGCGATTAAACTGCTTTCATTCGGCGTCTCATCAAAAATGAAAATATTTTTGAAAACTACAAGTCTCATGGGTTTTAGTGGTGAAAAAATAATTTTAAAAATCGTTCGGGAAATGAGTTTACTCCCTGCTACTTTCTTTGTATACATTCGACTATACGGGCCGAGCCGGATTTACGGGAAATCGCGGGTTTTCGGTTGCCGGCGATTAAACTGCTTTCATTCGGCGTCTCATCAAAAATGAAAATATTTTTGAAAACTACAAGTCTCATGGGTTTTAGTGGTGAAAAAATAATTTTAAAAATCGTTCGGGAAATGAGTTTACTCCCTGCTTACTTTCTTTGTATACATTCGACTATACGGGGATTTACGGGAAATCGCGGGTTTTCGGTTGCCGGCGATTAAACTGCTTTCATTCGGCGTCTCATCAAAAATGAAAATATTTTTGAAAACTACAAGTCTCATGGGTTTTAGTGGTGAAAAAATAATTTTAAAAATCGTTCGGGAAATGAGTTTACTCCCTGGGTACTTTCTTTGTATACATTCGACTATGCGGGATTTACGGGAAATCGCGGGTTTTCGGTTTCCGGAGATTAAACTGCTTTCATTCGGCGTCTCATCAAAAATGAAACATTTTTGAAAACTACAAGTCTCATGGGTTTTAGTGGTGAAAAAATAATTTTAAAAATCGTTCGGGAAATGAGTTTACTCCCTGGGTACTTTCTTTGTATACATTCGACTATGGGCGGGATTTACGGGAAATCGCGGGTTTTCGGTTGCCGGAGATTAAACTGCTTTCATTCGGCGTCTCATCAAAAATGAAAACATTTTTGAAAACTACAAGTCTCATGGGTTTTAGTGGTGAAAAAATAATTTTAAAAATCGTTCGGGAAATGAGTTTACTCCCTGGGTACTTTCTTTGTATACATTCGACTATACGGGCCGAGCCGGGATTTACGGGAAATCGCGGGTTTTCGGTTGCCGGCGATTAAACTGCTTTCATTCGGCGTCTCATCAAAAATGAAAACATTTTTGAAAACTACAAGTCTCATGGGTTTTAGTGGTGAAAAAATAATTTTAAAAATCGTTCGGGAAATGAGTTTACTCCCTGCTACTTTCTTTGTATACATTCGACTATACGGGCGAGCCGGGATTTACGGGAAATCGCGGGTTTTCGGTTGCCGGCGATTAAACTGCTTTCATTCGGCGTCTCATCAAAAATGAAAACATTTTTGAAAACTACAAGTCTCATGGGTTTTAGTGGTGAAAAAATAATTTTAAAAATCGTTCGGGAAATGAGTTTACTCCCTGCTTACTTTCTTTGTATACATTCGACTATACGGGATTTACGGGAAATCGCGGGTTTTCGGTTGCCGGCGATTAAACTGCTTTCATTCGGCGTCTCATCAAAAATGAAAATTTTTGAAAACTACAAGTCTCATGGGTTTTAGTGGTGAAAAAATAATTTTAAAAATCGTTCGGGAAATGAGTTTACTCCCTGCTTACTTTCTTTGTATACATTCGACTATGCGGGATTTACGGGAAATCGCGGGTTTTCGGTTGCCGGCGATTAAACTGCTTTCATTCGGCGTCTCATCAAAAATGAAAACATTTTTGAAAACTACAAGTCTCATGGGTTTTAGTGGTGAAAAAATAATTTTAAAAATCGTTCGGGAAATGAGTTTACTCCCTGCTTACTTTCTTTGTATACATTCGACTATACGGGATTTACGGGAAATCGCGGGTTTTCGGTTGCCGGCGATTAAACTGCTTTCATTCGGCGTCTCATCAAAAATGAAAACATTTTTGAAAACTACAAGTCTCATGGTTTTAGTGGTGAAAAAATAATTTTAAAAATCGTTCGGGAAATGAGTTTACTCCCTGCTACTTTCTTTGTATACATTCGACTATACGGGCCGAGCCCGGGATTTACGGGAAATCGCGGGTTTTCGGTTGCCGGCGATTAAACTGCTTTCATTCGGCGTCTCATCAAAAATGAAATTTTTTGAAAACTACAAGTCTCATGGGTTTTAGTGGTGAAAAAATAATTTTAAAAATCGTTCGGGAAATGAGTTTACTCCCTGCTACTTTCTTTGTATACATTCGACTATACGGGCCGAGCCGGGATTTACGGGAAATCGCGGGTTTTCGGTTGCCGGCGATTAAACTGCTTTCATTCGGCGTCTCATCAAAAATGAAAATATTTTTGAAAACTACAAGTCTCATGGTTTTAGTGGTGAAAAAATAATTTTAAAAATCGTTCGGGAAATGAGTTTACTCCCTGGGTACTTTCTTTGTATACATTCGACTATACGGGCCGAGGGATTTACGGGAAATCGCGGGTTTTCGGTTGCCGGAGATTAAACTGGTTTCATTCGGCGTCTCATCAAAAATGAAAACATTTTTGAAAACTACAAGTCTCATGGGTTTTAGTGGTGAAAAAATAATTTTAAAAATCGTTCGGGAAATGAGTTTACTCCCTGCTACTTTCTTTGTATACATTCGACTATACGGGCCGAGCCGGGATTTACGGGAAATCGCGGGTTTTCGGTTGCCGGAGATTAAACTGCTTTCATTCGGCGTCTCATCAAAAATGAAAACATTTTTGAAAACTACAAGTCTCATGGGTTTTAGTGGTGAAAAAATAATTTTAAAAATCGTTCGGGAAATGAGTTTACTCCCTGTTACTTTCTTTGTATACATTCGACTATACGGGCCGAGCCGGGATTTACGGGAAATCGCGGGTTTTCGGTTGCCGGCGATTAAACTGCTTTCATTCGGCGTCTCATCAAAAATGAAAACATTTTTGAAAACTACAAGTCTCATGGGTTTTAGTGGTGAAAAAATAATTTTAAAAATCGTTCGGGAAATGAGTTTACTCCCTGCTTACTTTCTTTGTATACATTCGACCATACGGGATTTACGGGAAATCGCGGGTTTTCGGTTGCCGGACGATTAAACTGCTTTCATTCGGCGTCTCATCAAAAATGAAAATTATTTTGAAAACTACAAGTCTCATGGGTTTTAGTGGTGAAAAAATAATTTTAAAAATCGTTCGGGAAATGAGTTTACTCCCTGCTTACTTTCTTTGTATACATTCCACTATGCGGGATTTCGGGAAATCGCGGGTTTTCGGTTGCCGGCGATTAAACTGCTTTCATTCGGCGTCTCATCAAAAATGAAAATATTTTTGAAAACTACAAGTCTCATGGGTTTTAGTGGTGAAAAAATAATTTTAAAAATCGTTCGGGAAATGAGTTTACTCCCTGCTTACTTTCTTTGTATACATTCCACTATGCGGGATTTCGGGAAATCGCGGGTTTTCGGTTGCCGGCGATTAAACTGCTTTCATTCGGCGTCTCATCAAAAATGAAAACATTTTTGAAAACTACAAGTCTCATGGGTTTTAGTGGTGAAAAAATAATTTTAAAAATCGTTCGGGAAATGAGTTTACTCCCTGGGTACTTTCTTTGTATACATTCGACTATACGGCCGAATCCGGGATTTACGGGAAATCGCGGGTTTTCGGTTGCCGGAGATTAAACTGGTTTCATTCGGCGTCTCATCAAAAATGAAAACATTTTTGAAAACTACAAGTCTCATGGGTTTTAGTGGTGAAAAAATAATTTTAAAAATCGTTCGGGAAATGAGTTTACTCCCTGGGTACTTTCTTTGTATACATTCGACTATACGGGCCGAGCCCGGGATTTACGGGAAATCGCGGGTTTTCGGTTGCCGGCGATTAAACTGTTTATTCGGCGTCTCATCAAAAATGAAAACATTTTGAAAACTACAAGTCTCATGGGTTTTAGTGGTGAAAAAATAATTTTAAAAATCGTTCGGGAAATGAGTTTACTCCCTGGGTACTTTCTTTGTATACATTCCACTATACGGGCCGAGCCGGGATTTACGGGAAATCGCGGGTTTTCGGTTGCCGGCGATTAAACTGCTTTCATTCGGCGTCTCATCAAAAAAAACATTTTTGAAAACTACAAGTCTCATGGGTTTTAGTGGTGAAAAAAAATTTTAAAAATCGTTCGGGAAATGAGTTTACTCCCTGGGTACTTTCTTTGTATACATTCCACTATACGGGCCGAGCCGGGATTTACGGGAAATCGCGGGTTTTCGGTTGCCGGCGATTAAACTGCTTTCATTCGGCGTCTCATCAAAAATGAAAACATTTTTGAAAACTACAAGTCTCATGGGTTTTAGTGGTGAAAAAATAATTTTAAAAATCGTTCGGGAAATGAGTTTACTCCCTGGGTACTTTCTTTGTATACATTCCACTATACGGGCCGAGCCGGGATTTACGGGAAATCGCGGGTTTTCGGTTGCCGGCGATTAAACTGCTTTCATTCGGCGTCTCATCAAAAATGAAAATTTTTGAAAACTACAAGTCTCATGGGTTTTAGTGGTGAAAAAATAATTTTAAAAATCGTTCGGGAAATGAGTTTACTCCCTGCTACTTTCTTTGTATACATTCCACTATGCCGGGATTTACGGGAAATCGCGGGTTTTCGGTTGCCGGCGATTAAACTGCTTTCATTCGGCGTCTCATCAAAAATGAAAACATTTTTGAAAACTACAAGTCTCATGGGTTTTAGTGGTGAAAAAATAATTTTAAAAATCGTTCGGGAAATGAGTTTACTCCCTGGGTACTTTCTTTGTATACATTCCACTATACGGGCCGAGCCCGGGATTTACGGGAAATCGCGGGTTTTCGGTTGCCGGCGATTAAACTGCTTTCATTCGGCGTCTCATCAAAAATGAAAACATTTTTGAAAACTACAAGTCTCATGGGTTTTAGTGGTGAAAAAATAATTTTAAAAATCGTTCGGGAAATGAGTTTACTCCCTGGGTACTTTCTTTGTATACATTCCACTATACGGGCCGAGCCGGGATTTACGGGAAATCGCGGGTTTTCGGTTGCCGGCGATTAAACTGCTTTCATTCGGCGTCTCATCAAAAATGAAAACATTTTTGAAAACTACAAGTCTCATGGGTTTTAGTGGTGAAAAAATAATTTTAAAAATCGTTCGGGAAATGAGTTTACTCCCTGGGTACTTTCTTTGTATACATTCCACTATACGCCGGGATTTACGGGAAATCGCGGGTTTTCGGTTGCCGGATTAAACTGCTTTCATTCGGCGTCTCATCAAAAATGAAAAATTTTTGAAAACTACAAGTCTCATGGGTTTTAGTGGTGAAAAAATAATTTTAAAAATCGTTCGGGAAATGAGTTTACTCCCTGGGTACTTTCTTTGTATACATTCCACTATACGGGCCGAGCCGGGATTTACGGGAAATCGCGGGTTTTCGGTTGCCGGCGATTAAACTGCTTTCATTCGGCGTCTCATCAAAAATGAAAATTTTTGAAAACTACAAGTCTCATGGGTTTTAGTGGTGAAAAAATAATTTTAAAAATCGTTCGGGAAATGAGTTTACTCCCTGGGTACTTTCTTTGTATACATTCCACTATACGGGCCGAGCCGGGATTTACGGGAAATCGCGGGTTTTCGGTTGCCGGCGATTAAACTGCTTTCATTCGGCGTCTCATCAAAAATGAAAACATTTTTGAAAACTACAAGTCTCATGGGTTTTAGTGGTGAAAAAATAATTTTAAAAATCGTTCGGGAAATGAGTTTACTCCCTGCTACTTTCTTTGTATACATTCGACTAAGCGGGATTTACGGGAAATCGCGGGTTTTCGGTTGCCGGCGATTAAACTGCTTTCATTCGGCGTCTCATCAAAAATGAAAACATTTTTGAAAACTACAAGTCTCATGGGTTTTAGTGGTGAAAAAATAATTTTAAAAATCGTTCGGGAAATGAGTTTACTCCCTGGGTACTTTCTTTGTATACATTCCACTATACGGGCCGAGCCGGGATTTACGGGAAATCGCGGGTTTTCGGTTGCCGGCGATTAAACTGCTTTCATTCGGCGTCTCATCAAAAATGAAAATATTTTTGAAAACTACAAGTCTCATGGGTTTTAGTGGTGAAAAAATAATTTTAAAAATCGTTCGGGAAATGAGTTTACTCCCTGGGTACTTTCTTTGTATACATTCCACTATACGGGCCGAGCCCGGGATTTACGGGAAATCGCGGGTTTTCGGTTGCCGGCGATTAAACTGCTTTCATTCGGCGTCTCATCAAAAATGAAAACATTTTTGAAAACTACAAGTCTCATGGGTTTTAGTGGTGAAAAAATAATTTTAAAAATCGTTCGGGAAATGAGTTTACTCCCTGGGTACTTTCTTTGTATACATTCCACTATACGGGATTTACGGGAAATCGCGGGTTTTCGGTTGCCGGCGATTAAACTGCTTTCATTCGGCGTCTCATCAAAAATGAAAACATTTTTGAAAACTACAAGTCTCATGGGTTTTAGTGGTGAAAAAAAATAAATTTAAAAATCGTTCGGGAAATGAGTTTACTCCCTGCTACTTTCTTTGTATACATTCCACTATACGCGGGATTTACGGGAAATCGCGGGTTTTCGGTTGCCGGCGATTAAACTGCTTTCATTCGGCGTCTCATCAAAAATGAAAACATTTTTGAAAACTACAAGTCTCATGGGTTTTAGTGGTGAAAAAATAATTTTAAAAATCGTTCGGGAAATGAGTTTACTCCCTGGGTACTTTCTTTGTATACATTCCACTATACGGGCCGAGCCGGGATTTACGGGAAATCGCGGGTTTTCGGTTGCCGGCGATTAAACTGCTTTCATTCGGCGTCTCATCAAAAATGAAAACATTTTTGAAAACTACAAGTCTCATGGGTTTTAGTGGTGAAAAAAATTTTAAAAATCGTTCGGGAAATGAGTTTACTCCCTGGGTACTTTCTTTGTATACATTCCACTATACGGGCCGAGCCGGGATTTACGGGAAATCGCGGGTTTTCGGTTGCCGGCGATTAAACTGCTTTCATTCGGCGTCTCATCAAAAATGAAAACATTTTTGAAAACTACAAGTCTCATGGGTTTTAGTGGTGAAAAAATAATTTTAAAAATCGTTCGGGAAATGAGTTTACTCCCTGGGTACTTTCTTTGTATACATTCCACTATACGGGCCGAGCCCGGGATTTACGGGAAATCGCGGGTTTTCGGTTGCCGGCGATTAAACTGCTTTCATTCGGCGTCTCATCAAAAAAAAATATTTTTGAAAACTACAAGTCTCATGGGTTTTAGTGGTGAAAAAATAATTTTAAAAATCGTTCGGGAAATGAGTTTACTCCCTGGGTACTTTCTTTGTATACATTCCACTATACGGGCCGAGCCGGGATTTACGGGAAATCGCGGGTTTTCGGTTGCCGGCGATTAAACTGCTTTCATTCGGCGTCTCATCAAAAATGAAAACATTTTTGAAAACTACAAGTCTCATGGGTTTTAGTGGTGAAAAAATAATTTTAAAAATCGTTCGGGAAATGAGTTTACTCCCTGGGTACTTTCTTTGTATACATTCCACTATACGGGATTTACGGGAAATCGCGGGTTTTCGGTTGCCGGCGATTAAACTGCTTTCATTCGGCGTCTCATCAAAAATGAAAACATTTTTGAAAACTACAAGTCTCATGGGTTTTAGTGGTGAAAAAATAATTTTAAAAATCGTTCGGGAAATGAGTTTACTCCCTGGGTACTTTCTTTGTATACATTCCACTATACGGGCCGAGCCGGGATTTACGGGAAATCGCGGGTTTTCGGTTGCCGGCGATTAAACTGCTTTCATTCGGCGTCTCATCAAAAATGAAAACATTTTTGAAAACTACAAGTCTCATGGGTTTTAGTGGTGAAAAAATAATTTTAAAAATCGTTCGGGAAATGAGTTTACTCCCTGCTACTTTCTTTGTATACATTCCACTATACGGGCCGAGCCGGGATTTACGGGAAATCGCGGGTTTTCGGTTGCCGGCGATTAAACTGCTTTCATTCGGCGTCTCATCAAAAATGAAAACATTTTTGAAAACTACAAGTCTCATGGGTTTTAGTGGTGAAAAAATAATTTTAAAAATCGTTCGGGAAATGAGTTTACTCCCTGCTTACTTTCTTTGTATACATTCCACTATACGGGCGAGATTTACGGGAAATCGCGGGTTTTCGGTTGCCGGCGATTAAACTGCTTTCATTCGGCGTCTCATCAAAAATGAAAACATTTTTGAAAACTACAAGTCTCATGGGTTTTAGTGGTGAAAAAATAATTTTAAAAATCGTTCGGGAAATGAGTTTACTCCCTGGGTACTTTCTTTGTATACATTCCACTATACGGGCCGAGCCGGGATTTACGGGAAATCGCGGGTTTTCGGTTGCCGGCGATTAAACTGCTTTCATTCGGCGTCTCATCAAAAATGAAATTTTTGAAAACTACAAGTCTCATGGGTTTTAGTGGTGAAAAAATAATTTTAAAAATCGTTCGGGAAATGAGTTTACTCCCTGGGTACTTTCTTTGTATACATTCCACTATACGGGCCGAGCCGGGATTTACGGGAAATCGCGGGTTTTCGGTTGCCGGCGATTAAACTGCTTTCATTCGGCGTCTCATCAAAAATGAAAACATTTTTGAAAACTACAAGTCTCATGGGTTTTAGTGGTGAAAAAATAATTTTAAAAATCGTTCGGGAAATGAGTTTACTCCCTGGGTACTTTCTTTGTATACATTCCACTATACGGGCCGAGCCGGGATTTACGGGAAATCGCGGGTTTTCGGTTGCCGGATTAAACTGCTTTCATTCGGCGTCTCATCAAAAATGAAAATATTTTTGAAAACTACAAGTCTCATGGGTTTTAGTGGTGAAAAAATAATTTTAAAAATCGTTCGGGAAATGAGTTTACTCCCTGGGTACTTTCTTTGTATACATTCCACTATACGGGCCGAGCCGGGATTTACGGGAAATCGCGGGTTTTCGGTTGCCGGAGATTAAACTGCTTTCATTCGGCGTCTCATCAAAAATGAAAATATTTTTGAAAACTACAAGTCTCATGGGTTTTAGTGGTGAAAAAATAATTTTAAAAATCGTTCGGGAAATGAGTTTACTCCCTGGGTACTTTCTTTGTATACATTCCACTATACGGGCCGAGCCGGGATTTACGGGAAATCGCGGGTTTTCGGTTGCCGGCGATTAAACTGCTTTCATTCGGCGTCTCATCAAAAATGAAAACATTTTTGAAAACTACAAGTCTCATGGGTTTTAGTGGTGAAAAAAAATTTTAAAAATCGTTCGGGAAATGAGTTTACTCCCTGGGTACTTTCTTTGTATACATTCCACTATACGGGCCGAGCCGGGATTTACGGGAAATCGCGGGTTTTCGGTTGCCGGCGATTAAACTGCTTTCATTCGGCGTCTCATCAAAAATGAAAATATTTTTGAAAACTACAAGTCTCATGGGTTTTAGTGGTGAAAAAATAATTTTAAAAATCGTTCGGGAAATGAGTTTACTCCCTGGGTACTTTCTTTGTATACATTCCACTATACGGGCCGAGCCGGGATTTACGGGAAATCGCGGGTTTTCGGTTGCCGGCGATTAAACTGCTTTCATTCGGCGTCTCATCAAAAATGAAAATTTTTGAAAACTACAAGTCTCATGGGTTTTAGTGGTGAAAAAATAATTTTAAAAATCGTTCGGGAAATGAGTTTACTCCCTGGGTACTTTCTTTGTATACATTCCACTATACGGGCCGAGCTCAGGATTTACGGGAAATCGCGGGTTTTCGGTTGCCGGCGATTAAACTGCTTTCATTCGGCGTCTCATCAAAAATGAAAACATTTTTGAAAACTACAAGTCTCATGGGTTTTAGTGGTGAAAAAATAATTTTAAAAATCGTTCGGGAAATGAGTTTACTCCCTGGGTACTTTCTTTGTATACATTCCACTATGGGCCGAGGATTTACGGGAAATCGCGGGTTTTCGGTTGCCGGCGATTAAACTGCTTTCATTCGGCGTCTCATCAAAAATGAAAACATTTTTGAAAACTACAAGTCTCATGGGTTTTAGTGGTGAAAAATAATTTTAAAAATCGTTCGGGAAATGAGTTTACTCCCTGGGTACTTTCTTTGTATACATTCCACTATACGGGCCGAGCCGGGATTTACGGGAAATCGCGGGTTTTCGGTTGCCGGCGATTAAACTGCTTTCATTCGGCGTCTCATCAAAAATGAAAATATTTTTGAAAACTACAAGTCTCATGGGTTTTAGTGGTGAAAAAATAATTTTAAAAATCGTTCGGGAAATGAGTTTACTCCCTGGGTACTTTCTTTGTATACATTCCACTATACGGGCCGAGCCGGGATTTACGGGAAATCGCGGGTTTTCGGTTGCCGGCGATTAAACTGCTTTCATTCGGCGTCTCATCAAAAATGAAAACATTTTTGAAAACTACAAGTCTCATGGGTTTTAGTGGTGAAAAAATAATTTTAAAAATCGTTCGGGAAATGAGTTTACTCCCTGGGTACTTTCTTTGTATACATTCCACTATACGGGCGAGGATTTACGGGAAATCGCGGGTTTTCGGTTGCCGGCGATTAAACTGCTTTCATTCGGCGTCTCATCAAAAATGAAAATATTTTTGAAAACTACAAGTCTCATGGGTTTTAGTGGTGAAAAAATAATTTTAAAAATCGTTCGGGAAATGAGTTTACTCCCTGGGTACTTTCTTTGTATACATTCCACTATACGGGCCGAGCCGGGATTTACGGGAAATCGCGGGTTTTCGGTTGCCGGATTAAACTGCTTTCATTCGGCGTCTCATCAAAAATGAAAACATTTTTGAAAACTACAAGTCTCATGGGTTTTAGTGGTGAAAAAATAATTTTAAAAATCGTTCGGGAAATGAGTTTACTCCCTGCTACTTTCTTTGTATACATTCCAACTATACGGGATTTACGGGAAATCGCGGGTTTTCGGTTGCCGGCGATTAAACTGCTTTCATTCGGCGTCTCATCAAAAATGAAAACATTTTTGAAAACTACAAGTCTCATGGGTTTTAGTGGTGAAAAAATAATTTTAAAAATCGTTCGGGAAATGAGTTTACTCCCTGGGTACTTTCTTTGTATACATTCCTATACGGGCCGAGCCGGGATTTACGGGAAATCGCGGGTTTTCGGTTGCCGGCGATTAAACTGCTTTCATTCGGCGTCTCATCAAAAATGAAAATTTTTGAAAACTACAAGTCTCATGGGTTTTAGTGGTGAAAAAATAATTTTAAAAATCGTTCGGGAAATGAGTTTACTCCCTGGGTACTTTCTTTGTATACATTCCACTATACGGGCCGAGCCCGGGATTTACGGGAAATCGCGGGTTTTCGGTTGCCGGCGATTAAACTGCTTTCATTCGGCGTCTCATCAAAAATGAAAATATTTTTGAAAACTACAAGTCTCATGGGTTTTAGTGGTGAAAAAATAATTTTAAAAATCGTTCGGGAAATGAGTTTACTCCCTGGTACTTTCTTTGTATACATTCCACTATACGGGATTTACGGGAAATCGCGGGTTTTCGGTTGCCGGCGATTAAACTGCTTTCATTCGGCGTCTCATCAAAAATGAAAACATTTTTGAAAACTACAAGTCTCATGGGTTTTAGTGGTGAAAAAATAATTTTAAAAATCGTTCGGGAAATGAGTTTACTCCCTGCTTACTTTCTTTGTATACATTCCACTATGCGGGATTTACGGGAAATCGCGGGTTTTCGGTTGCCGGCGATTAAACTGCTTTCATTCGGCGTCTCATCAAAAATGAAAACATTTTTGAAAACTACAAGTCTCATGGGTTTTAGTGGTGAAAAAATAATTTTAAAAATCGTTCGGGAAATGAGTTTACTCCCTGCTTTTCTTTGTATACATTCCACTATACGGGCCGAGCCGGGATTTACGGGAAATCGCGGGTTTTCGGTTGCCGGATTAAACTGCTTTCATTCGGCGTCTCATCAAAAATGAAAATTTTTGAAAACTACAAGTCTCATGGGTTTTAGTGGTGAAAAAATAATTTTAAAAATCGTTCGGGAAATGAGTTTACTCCCTGGGTACTTTCTTTGTATACATTCCACTATACGGGCCGAGCCGGGATTTACGGGAAATCGCGGGTTTTCGGTTGCCGGCGATTAAACTGCTTTCATTCGGCGTCTCATCAAAAATGAAAATATTTTTGAAAACTACAAGTCTCATGGGTTTTAGTGGTGAAAAAATAATTTTAAAAATCGTTCGGGAAATGAGTTTACTCCCTGCTACTTTCTTTGTATACATTCCACTATACGGGCCGAGCCGGGATTTACGGGAAATCGCGGGTTTTCGGTTGCCGGCGATTAAACTGCTTTCATTCGGCGTCTCATCAAAAATGAAAACATTTTTGAAAACTACAAGTCTCATGGGTTTTAGTGGTGAAAAAATAATTTTAAAAATCGTTCGGGAAATGAGTTTACTCCCTGCTTCTTTCTTTGTATACATTCCACTATACGGAGATTTACGGGAAATCGCGGGTTTTCGGTTGCCGGCGATTAAACTGCTTTCATTCGGCGTCTCATCAAAAATGAAAATATTTTTGAAAACTACAAGTCTCATGGGTTTTAGTGGTGAAAAAATAATTTTAAAAATCGTTCGGGAAATGAGTTTACTCCCTGGGTACTTTCTTTGTATACATTCCACTATACGGGCCGAGCCGGGATTTACGGGAAATCGCGGGTTTTCGGTTGCCGGCGATTAAACTGCTTTCATTCGGCGTCTCATCAAAAATGAAAACATTTTTGAAAACTACAAGTCTCATGGGTTTTAGTGGTGAAAAAATAATTTTAAAAATCGTTCGGGAAATGAGTTTACTCCCTGGGTACTTTCTTTGTATACATTCGACTATACGGGATTTACGGGAAATCGCGGGTTTTCGGTTGCCGGCGATTAAACTGCTTTCATTCGGCGTCTCATCAAAAATGAAAACATTTTTGAAAACTACAAGTCTCATGGGTTTTAGTGGTGAAAAAATAATTTTAAAAATCGTTCGGGAAATGAGTTTACTCCCTGCTTACTTTCTTTGTATACATTCCACTATACGGGATTTTACGGGAAATCGCGGGTTTTCGGTTGCCGGATTAAACTGCTTTCATTCGGCGTCTCATCAAAAATGAAAATATTTTTGAAAACTACAAGTCTCATGGGTTTTAGTGGTGAAAAAATAATTTTAAAAATCGTTCGGGAAATGAGTTTACTCCCTGGTACTTTCTTTGTATACATTCCACTATACGGGCCGAGCCGGGATTTACGGGAAATCGCGGGTTTTCGGTTGCCGGCGATTAAACTGCTTTCATTCGGCGTCTCATCAAAAATGAAAATTTTTGAAAACTACAAGTCTCATGGGTTTTAGTGGTGAAAAAATAATTTTAAAAATCGTTCGGGAAATGAGTTTACTCCCTGCTTACTTTCTTTGTATACATTCGACTATACGGGCCGAGCCGGGATTTACGGGAAATCGCGGGTTTTCGGTTGCCGGCGATTAAACTGCTTTCATTCGGCGTCTCATCAAAAATGAAAACATTTT
>JASGCC010003530.1:0-23574 GCA_030067915.1 Hydractinia echinata | reverse complement strand
TACTTTCTTTGTATACATTCGACTATACGGGATTTACGGGAAATCGCGGGTTTTCGGTTGCCGGCGATTAAACTGCTTTCATTCGGCGTCTCATCAAAAATGAAAATATTTTTGAAAACTACAAGTCTCATGGGTTTTAGTGGTGAAAAAATAATTTTAAAAATCGTTCGGGAAATGAGTTTACTCCCTGGGTACTTTCTTTGTATACATTCGACTATACGGGCCGAGCCCGGGATTTACGGGAAATCGCGGGTTTTCGGTTGCCGGCGATTAAACTGCTTTCATTCGGCGTCTCATCAAAAATGAAAATATTTTTGAAAACTACAAGTCTCATGGGTTTTAGTGGTGAAAAAATAATTTTAAAAATCGTTCGGGAAATGAGTTTACTCCCTGGGTACTTTCTTTGTATACATTCGACTATACGGGCCGAGCCCGGGATTTACGGGAAATCGCGGGTTTTCGGTTGCCGGCGATTAAACTGGTTTCATTCGGCGTCTCATCAAAAATGAAAATATTTTTGAAAACTACAAGTCTCATGGGTTTTAGTGGTGAAAAAATAATTTTAAAAATCGTTCGGGAAATGAGTTTACTCCCTGGGTACTTTCTTTGTATACATTCGACTATACGGGCCGAGCCCGGGATTTACGGGAAATCGCGGGTTTTCGGTTGCCGGAGATTAAACTGCTTTCATTCGGCGTCTCATCAAAAATGAAAATTTTTGAAAACTACAAGTCTCATGGGTTTTAGTGGTGAAAAAATAATTTTAAAAATCGTTCGGGAAATGAGTTTACTCCCTGGGTACTTTCTTTGTATACATTCGACTATACGGGCCGAGCCCGGGATTTACGGGAAATCGCGGGTTTTCGGTTGCCGGCGATTAAACTGCTTTCATTCGGCGTCTCATCAAAAATGAAAATTTTTTGAAAACTACAAGTCTCATGGGTTTTAGTGGTGAAAAAATAATTTTAAAAATCGTTCGGGAAATGAGTTTACTCCCTGGGTACTTTCTTTGTATACATTCGACTATACGGGCCGAGCCCGGGATTTACGGGAAATCGCGGGTTTTCGGTTGCCGGCGATTAAACTGCTTTCATTCGGCGTCTCATCAAAAATGAAAATATTTTTGAAAACTACAAGTCTCATGGGTTTTAGTGGTGAAAAAATAATTTTAAAAATCGTTCGGGAAATGAGTTTACTCCCTGGGTACTTTCTTTGTATACATTCGACTATACGGGCGAGATTTACGGGAAATCGCGGGTTTTCGGTTGCCGGCGATTAAACTGCTTTCATTCGGCGTCTCATCAAAAATGAAAATATTTTTGAAAACTACAAGTCTCATGGGTTTTAGTGGTGAAAAAAATAATTTAAAAATCGTTCGGGAAATGAGTTTACTCCCTGGGTACTTTCTTTGTATACATTCGACTATACGGGATTTACGGGAAATCGCGGGTTTTCGGTTGCCGGCGATTAAACTGCTTTCATTCGGCGTCTCATCAAAAATGAAATATTTTTGAAAACTACAAGTCTCATGGGTTTTAGTGGTGAAAAAATAATTTTAAAAATCGTTCGGGAAATGAGTTTACTCCCTGGGTACTTTCTTTGTATACATTCGACTATACGGGCCGAGCCCGGGATTTACGGGAAATCGCGGGTTTTCGGTTGCCGGCGATTAAACTGCTTTCATTCGGCGTCTCATCAAAAATGAAAATATTTTTGAAAACTACAAGTCTCATGGGTTTTAGTGGTGAAAAAATAATTTTAAAAATCGTTCGGGAAATGAGTTTACTCCCTGGGTACTTTCTTTGTATACATTCGACTATACGGGCCGAGCCCGGGATTTACGGGAAATCGCGGGTTTTCGGTTGCCGGCGATTAAACTGGTTTCATTCGGCGTCTCATCAAAAATGAAAATATTTTTGAAAACTACAAGTCTCATGGGTTTTAGTGGTGAAAAAATAATTTTAAAAATCGTTCGGGAAATGAGTTTACTCCCTGGGTACTTTCTTTGTATACATTCGACTATACGGGCCGAGCCCGGGATTTACGGGAAATCGCGGGTTTTCGGTTGCCGGAGATTAAACTGCTTTCATTCGGCGTCTCATCAAAAATGAAAATATTTTTGAAAACTACAAGTCTCATGGGTTTTAGTGGTGAAAAAATAATTTTAAAAATCGTTCGGGAAATGAGTTTACTCCCTGGGTACTTTCTTTGTATACATTCGACTATACGGGCCGAGCCCGGGATTTACGGGAAATCGCGGGTTTTCGGTTGCCGGCGATTAAACTGCTTTCATTCGGCGTCTCATCAAAAATGAAAACATTTTTGAAAACTACAAGTCTCATGGGTTTTAGTGGTGAAAAAATAATTTTAAAAATCGTTCGGGAAATGAGTTTACTCCCTGGGTACTTTCTTTGTATACATTCGACTATACGGGAGCCCGGGATTTACGGGAAATCGCGGGTTTTCGGTTGCCGGCGATTAAACTGCTTTCATTCGGCGTCTCATCAAAAATGAAAATATTTTTGAAAACTACAAGTCTCATGGGTTTTAGTGGTGAAAAAATAATTTTAAAAATCGTTCGGGAAATGAGTTTACTCCCTGGGTACTTTCTTTGTATACATTCGACTATACGGGATTTACGGGAAATCGCGGGTTTTCGGTTGCCGGCGATTAAACTGCTTTCATTCGGCGTCTCATCAAAAATGAAAATATTTTTGAAAACTACAAGTCTCATGGGTTTTAGTGGTGAAAAAATAATTTTAAAAATCGTTCGGGAAATGAGTTTACTCCCTGGGTACTTTCTTTGTATACATTCGACTATACGGGCCGAGCCGGGATTTACGGGAAATCGCGGGTTTTCGGTTGCCGGCGATTAAACTGCTTTCATTCGGCGTCTCATCAAAAATGAAAAATTTTTGAAAACTACAAGTCTCATGGGTTTTAGTGGTGAAAAATAATTTTAAAAATCGTTCGGGAAATGAGTTTACTCCCTGGGTACTTTCTTTGTATACATTCGACTATACGGGCCGAGCCCGGGATTTACGGGAAATCGCGGGTTTTCGGTTGCCGGCGATTAAACTGCTTTCATTCGGCGTCTCATCAAAAATGAAAATATTTTTGAAAACTACAAGTCTCATGGGTTTTAGTGGTGAAAAAATAATTTTAAAAATCGTTCGGGAAATGAGTTTACTCCCTGGGTACTTTCTTTGTATACATTCGACTATACGGGATTTACGGGAAATCGCGGGTTTTCGGTTGCCGGCGATTAAACTGCTTTCATTCGGCGTCTCATCAAAAATGAAAATATTTTTGAAAACTACAAGTCTCATGGGTTTTAGTGGTGAAAAAATAATTTTAAAAATCGTTCGGGAAATGAGTTTACTCCCTGGGTACTTTCTTTGTATACATTCGACTATACGGGCCGAGCCCGGGATTTACGGGAAATCGCGGGTTTTCGGTTGCCGGAGATTAAACTGCTTTCATTCGGCGTCTCATCAAAAATGAAAATATTTTTGAAAACTACAAGTCTCATGGGTTTTAGTGGTGAAAAAATAATTTTAAAAATCGTTCGGGAAATGAGTTTACTCCCTGGGTACTTTCTTTGTATACATTCGACTATACGGGCCGAGCCCGGGATTTACGGGAAATCGCGGGTTTTCGGTTGCCGGCGATTAAACTGCTTTCATTCGGCGTCTCATCAAAAATGAAAATATTTTTGAAAACTACAAGTCTCATGGGTTTTAGTGGTGAAAAAATAATTTTAAAAATCGTTCGGGAAATGAGTTTACTCCCTGGGTACTTTCTTTGTATACATTCGACTATACGGGATTTACGGGAAATCGCGGGTTTTCGGTTGCCGGCGATTAAACTGCTTTCATTCGGCGTCTCATCAAAAATGAAAATATTTTTGAAAACTACAAGTCTCATGGGTTTTAGTGGTGAAAAAATAATTTTAAAAATCGTTCGGGAAATGAGTTTACTCCCTGGGTACTTTCTTTGTATACATTCGACTATACGGGCCGAGCCGGGATTTACGGGAAATCGCGGGTTTTCGGTTGCCGGCGATTAAACTGCTTTCATTCGGCGTCTCATCAAAAATGAAAATATTTTTGAAAACTACAAGTCTCATGGGTTTTAGTGGTGAAAAAATAATTTTAAAAATCGTTCGGGAAATGAGTTTACTCCCTGGGTACTTTCTTTGTATACATTCGACTATACGGGCCGAGCCCGGGATTTACGGGAAATCGCGGGTTTTCGGTTGCCGGCGATTAAACTGCTTTCATTCGGCGTCTCATCAAAAATGAAAATATTTTTGAAAACTACAAGTCTCATGGGTTTTAGTGGTGAAAAAATAATTTTAAAAATCGTTCGGGAAATGAGTTTACTCCCTGGGTACTTTCTTTGTATACATTCGACTATACGGGATTTACGGGAAATCGCGGGTTTTCGGTTGCCGGCGATTAAACTGCTTTCATTCGGCGTCTCATCAAAAATGAAAATATTTTTGAAAACTACAAGTCTCATGGGTTTTAGTGGTGAAAAAATAATTTTAAAAATCGTTCGGGAAATGAGTTTACTCCCTGGGTACTTTCTTTGTATACATTCGACTATACGGGCCGAGCCCGGGATTTACGGGAAATCGCGGGTTTTCGGTTGCCGGCGATTAAACTGCTTTCATTCGGCGTCTCATCAAAAATGAAAATTTTTGAAAACTACAAGTCTCATGGGTTTTAGTGGTGAAAAAATAATTTTAAAAATCGTTCGGGAAATGAGTTTACTCCCTGGGTACTTTCTTTGTATACATTCGACTATACGGGCCGAGCCCGGGATTTACGGGAAATCGCGGGTTTTCGGTTGCCGGCGATTAAACTGCTTTCATTCGGCGTCTCATCAAAAATGAAAATATTTTTGAAAACTACAAGTCTCATGGGTTTTAGTGGTGAAAAAATAATTTTAAAAATCGTTCGGGAAATGAGTTTACTCCCTGGGTACTTTCTTTGTATACATTCGACTATACGGGCCGAGCCCGGGATTTACGGGAAATCGCGGGTTTTCGGTTGCCGGCGATTAAACTGCTTTCATTCGGCGTCTCATCAAAAATGAAAATATTTTTGAAAACTACAAGTCTCATGGGTTTTAGTGGTGAAAAAATAATTTTAAAAATCGTTCGGGAAATGAGTTTACTCCCTGGGTACTTTCTTTGTATACATTCGACTATACGGGATTTACGGGAAATCGCGGGTTTTCGGTTGCCGGCGATTAAACTGCTTTCATTCGGCGTCTCATCAAAAATGAAAATATTTTTGAAAACTACAAGTCTCATGGGTTTTAGTGGTGAAAAAATAATTTTAAAAATCGTTCGGGAAATGAGTTTACTCCCTGCTACTTTCTTTGTATACATTCGACTATACGGGAGCCCGGATTTACGGGAAATCGCGGGTTTTCGGTTGCCGGCGATTAAACTGCTTTCATTCGGCGTCTCATCAAAAATGAAAACATTTTTGAAAACTACAAGTCTCATGGGTTTTAGTGGTGAAAAAATAATTTTAAAAATCGTTCGGGAAATGAGTTTACTCCCTGGGTACTTTCTTTGTATACATTCGACTATACGGGCCGAGCCCGGGATTTACGGGAAATCGCGGGTTTTCGGTTGCCGGAGATTAAACTGCTTTCATTCGGCGTCTCATCAAAAATGAAAATATTTTTGAAAACTACAAGTCTCATGGGTTTTAGTGGTGAAAAAATAATTTTAAAAATCGTTCGGGAAATGAGTTTACTCCCTGCTTACTTTCTTTGTATACATTCGACTATACGGGATTTACGGGAAATCGCGGGTTTTCGGTTGCCGGCGATTAAACTGCTTTCATTCGGCGTCTCATCAAAAATGAAAATATTTTTGAAAACTACAAGTCTCATGGGTTTTAGTGGTGAAAAAATAATTTTAAAAATCGTTCGGGAAATGAGTTTACTCCCTGGGTACTTTCTTTGTATACATTCGACTATACGGGCCGAGCCCGGGATTTACGGGAAATCGCGGGTTTTCGGTTGCCGGCGATTAAACTGCTTTCATTCGGCGTCTCATCAAAAATGAAATTTTTTGAAAACTACAAGTCTCATGGGTTTTAGTGGTGAAAAAATAATTTTAAAAATCGTTCGGGAAATGAGTTTACTCCCTGGGTACTTTCTTTGTATACATTCGACTATACGGGCCGAGCCCGGGATTTACGGGAAATCGCGGGTTTTCGGTTGCCGGCGATTAAACTGCTTTCATTCGGCGTCTCATCAAAAATGAAAATATTTTTGAAAACTACAAGTCTCATGGGTTTTAGTGGTGAAAAAATAATTTTAAAAATCGTTCGGGAAATGAGTTTACTCCCTGGGTACTTTCTTTGTATACATTCGACTATACGGGATTTACGGGAAATCGCGGGTTTTCGGTTGCCGGCGATTAAACTGCTTTCATTCGGCGTCTCATCAAAAATGAAAATATTTTTGAAAACTACAAGTCTCATGGGTTTTAGTGGTGAAAAAATAATTTTAAAAATCGTTCGGGAAATGAGTTTACTCCCTGGGTACTTTCTTTGTATACATTCGACTATACGGGCCGAGCCCGGGATTTACGGGAAATCGCGGGTTTTCGGTTGCCGGCGATTAAACTGCTTTCATTCGGCGTCTCATCAAAAATGAAAACATTTTTGAAAACTACAAGTCTCATGGGTTTTAGTGGTGAAAAAATAATTTTAAAAATCGTTCGGGAAATGAGTTTACTCCCTGGGTACTTTCTTTGTATACATTCGACTATACGGGCCGAGCCCGGGATTTACGGGAAATCGCGGGTTTTCGGTTGCCGGCGATTAAACTGCTTTCATTCGGCGTCTCATCAAAAATGAAAACTACAAGTCTCATGGGTTTTAGTGGTGAAAAAATAATTTTAAAAATCGTTCGGGAAATGAGTTTACTCCCTGGGTACTTTCTTTGTATACATTCGACTATACGGGCCGAGCCCGGGATTTACGGGAAATCGCGGGTTTTCGGTTGCCGGCGATTAAACTGCTTTCATTCGGCGTCTCATCAAAAATGAAAACATTTTTGAAAACTACAAGTCTCATGGGTTTTAGTGGTGAAAAAATAATTTTAAAAATCGTTCGGGAAATGAGTTTACTCCCTGGGTTTTCTTTGTATACATTCGACTATACGGGCCGAGCCCGGGATTTACGGGAAATCGCGGGTTTTCGGTTGCCGGCGATTAAACTGCTTTCATTCGGCGTCTCATCAAAAATGAAAATATTTTTGAAAACTACAAGTCTCATGGGTTTTAGTGGTGAAAAAATAATTTTAAAAATCGTTCGGGAAATGAGTTTACTCCCTGCTACTTTCTTTGTATACATTCGACTATACGGGATTTACGGGAAATCGCGGGTTTTCGGTTGCCGGCGATTAAACTGCTTTCATTCGGCGTCTCATCAAAAATGAAAATTTTTGAAAACTACAAGTCTCATGGGTTTTAGTGGTGAAAAAATAATTTTAAAAATCGTTCGGGAAATGAGTTTACTCCCTGGGTACTTTCTTTGTATACATTCGACTATACGGGCCGAGCCCGGGATTTACGGGAAATCGCGGGTTTTCGGTTGCCGGCGATTAAACTGCTTTCATTCGGCGTCTCATCAAAAATGAAAATTTTTGAAAACTACAAGTCTCATGGGTTTTAGTGGTGAAAAAATAATTTTAAAAATCGTTCGGGAAATGAGTTTACTCCCTGGGTACTTTCTTTGTATACATTCGACTATACGGGCCGAGCCGGGATTTACGGGAAATCGCGGGTTTTCGGTTGCCGGCGATTAAACTGCTTTCATTCGGCGTCTCATCAAAAATGAAAATATTTTTGAAAACTACAAGTCTCATGGGTTTTAGTGGTGAAAAAATAATTTTAAAAATCGTTCGGGAAATGAGTTTACTCCCTGCTTACTTTCTTTGTATACATTCGACTATACGGGATTTACGGGAAATCGCGGGTTTTCGGTTGCCGGCGATTAAACTGCTTTCATTCGGCGTCTCATCAAAAATGAAAATTTTTGAAAACTACAAGTCTCATGGGTTTTAGTGGTGAAAAAATAATTTTAAAAATCGTTCGGGAAATGAGTTTACTCCCTGCTACTTTCTTTGTATACATTCGACTATACGGGCCGAGCCGGGATTTACGGGAAATCGCGGGTTTTCGGTTGCCGGCGATTAAACTGCTTTCATTCGGCGTCTCATCAAAAATGAAAACATTTTTGAAAACTACAAGTCTCATGGGTTTTAGTGGTGAAAAAATAATTTTAAAAATCGTTCGGGAAATGAGTTTACTCCCTGGGTACTTTCTTTGTATACATTCGACTATACGGGATTTACGGGAAATCGCGGGTTTTCGGTTGCCGGCGATTAAACTGCTTTCATTCGGCGTCTCATCAAAAATGAAAATTTTTGAAAACTACAAGTCTCATGGGTTTTAGTGGTGAAAAAATAATTTTAAAAATCGTTCGGGAAATGAGTTTACTCCCTGGGTACTTTCTTTGTATACATTCGACTATACGGGCCGAGCCCGGATTTACGGGAAATCGCGGGTTTTCGGTTGCCGGCGATTAAACTGCTTTCATTCGGCGTCTCATCAAAAATGAAAAATTTTTGAAAACTACAAGTCTCATGGGTTTTAGTGGTGAAAAAATAATTTTAAAAATCGTTCGGGAAATGAGTTTACTCCCTGGGTACTTTCTTTGTATACATTCGACTATACGGGCCGAGCCGGGATTTACGGGAAATCGCGGGTTTTCGGTTGCCGGATTAAACTGCTTTCATTCGGCGTCTCATCAAAAATGAAAACATTTTTGAAAACTACAAGTCTCATGGGTTTTAGTGGTGAAAAAATAATTTTAAATGAGTTTACTCCCTGGGTACTTTCTTTGTATACATTCGACTATACGGGCCGAGCCCGGGATTTACGGGAAATCGCGGGTTTTCGGTTGCCGGCGATTAAACTGCTTTCATTCGGCGTCTCATCAAAAATGAAAACATTTTTGAAAACTACAAGTCTCATGGGTTTTAGTGGTGAAAAAATAATTTTAAAAATCGTTCGGGAAATGAGTTTACTCCCTGGGTACTTTCTTTGTATACATTCGACTATACGGGAGCCCGGGATTTACGGGAAATCGCGGGTTTTCGGTTGCCGGCGATTAAACTGCTTTCATTCGGCGTCTCATCAAAAATGAAAACATTTTTGAAAACTACAAGTCTCATGGGTTTTAGTGGTGAAAAAATAATTTTAAAAATCGTTCGGGAAATGAGTTTACTCCCTGGGTACTTTCTTTGTATACATTCGACTATACGGGCCGAGCCCGGGATTTACGGGAAATCGCGGGTTTTCGGTTGCCGGCGATTAAACTGCTTTCATTCGGCGTCTCATCAAAAATGAAAATATTTTTGAAAACTACAAGTCTCATGGGTTTTAGTGGTGAAAAAATAATTTTAAAAATCGTTCGGGAAATGAGTTTACTCCCTGGGTACTTTCTTTGTATACATTCGACTATACGGGCCGAGCCCGGGATTTACGGGAAATCGCGGGTTTTCGGTTGCCGGATTAAACTGCTTTCATTCGGCGTCTCATCAAAAATGAAAACATTTTTGAAAACTACAAGTCTCATGGGTTTTAGTGGTGAAAAAATAATTTTAAAAATCGTTCGGGAAATGAGTTTACTCCCTGCTACTTTCTTTGTATACATTCGACTATACGGGCCGAGCCCGGGATTTACGGGAAATCGCGGGTTTTCGGTTGCCGGCGATTAAACTGCTTTCATTCGGCGTCTCATCAAAAATGAAAAATTTTTGAAAACTACAAGTCTCATGGGTTTTAGTGGTGAAAAAATAATTTTAAAAATCGTTCGGGAAATGAGTTTACTCCCTGGGTACTTTCTTTGTATACATTCGACTATACGGGCCGAGCCGGGATTTACGGGAAATCGCGGGTTTTCGGTTGCCGGGATTAAACTGCTTTCATTCGGCGTCTCATCAAAAATGAAAATTTTTGAAAACTACAAGTCTCATGGGTTTTAGTGGTGAAAAAATAATTTTAAAAATCGTTCGGGAAATGAGTTTACTCCCTGGGTACTTTCTTTGTATACATTCGACTATACGGGCCGAGCCCGGGATTTACGGGAAATCGCGGGTTTTCGGTTGCCGGCGATTAAACTGCTTTCATTCGGCGTCTCATCAAAAATGAAAATTTTTGAAAACTACAAGTCTCATGGGTTTTAGTGGTGAAAAAATAATTTTAAAAATCGTTCGGGAAATGAGTTTACTCCCTGGGTACTTTCTTTGTATACATTCGACTATACGGGCCGAGCCCGGGATTTACGGGAAATCGCGGGTTTTCGGTTGCCGGATTAAACTGCTTTCATTCGGCGTCTCATCAAAAATGAAAATTTTTGAAAACTACAAGTCTCATGGGTTTTAGTGGTGAAAAAATAATTTTAAAAATCGTTCGGGAAATGAGTTTACTCCCTGGGTACTTTCTTTGTATACATTCGACTATACGGGCCGAGCCCGGGATTTACGGGAAATCGCGGGTTTTCGGTTGCCGGCGATTAAACTGCTTTCATTCGGCGTCTCATCAAAAATGAAAATTTTTGAAAACTACAAGTCTCATGGGTTTTAGTGGTGAAAAAATAATTTTAAAAATCGTTCGGGAAATGAGTTTACTCCCTGGGTACTTTCTTTGTATACATTCGACTATACGGGCCGAGCCGGGATTTACGGGAAATCGCGGGTTTTCGGTTGCCGGCGATTAAACTGCTTTCATTCGGCGTCTCATCAAAAATGAAAATTTTTGAAAACTACAAGTCTCATGGGTTTTAGTGGTGAAAAAATAATTTTAAAAATCGTTCGGGAAATGAGTTTACTCCCTGGGTACTTTCTTTGTATACATTCGACTATACGGGCCGAGCCCGGGATTTACGGGAAATCGCGGGTTTTCGGTTGCCGGCGATTAAACTGCTTTCATTCGGCGTCTCATCAAAAATGAAAATTTTTGAAAACTACAAGTCTCATGGGTTTTAGTGGTGAAAAAATAATTTTAAAAATCGTTCGGGAAATGAGTTTACTCCCTGGGTACTTTCTTTGTATACATTCGACTATACGGGCCGAGCCCGGGATTTACGGGAAATCGCGGGTTTTCGGTTGCCGGCGATTAAACTGCTTTCATTCGGCGTCTCATCAAAAATGAAAACATTTTTGAAAACTACAAGTCTCATGGGTTTTAGTGGTGAAAAAATAATTTTAAAAATCGTTCGGGAAATGAGTTTACTCCCTGGGTACTTTCTTTGTATACATTCGACTATACGGGCCGAGCCCGGGATTTACGGGAAATCGCGGGTTTTCGGTTGCCGGCGATTAAACTGCTTTCATTCGGCGTCTCATCAAAAATGAAAATATTTTTGAAAACTACAAGTCTCATGGGTTTTAGTGGTGAAAAAATAATTTTAAAAATCGTTCGGGAAATGAGTTTACTCCCTGCTACTTTCTTTGTATACATTCGACTATACAGGGATTTACGGGAAATCGCGGGTTTTCGGTTGCCGGCGATTAAACTGCTTTCATTCGGCGTCTCATCAAAAATGAAAATATTTTTGAAAACTACAAGTCTCATGGGTTTTAGTGGTGAAAAAATAATTTTAAAAATCGTTCGGGAAATGAGTTTACTCCCTGGGTACTTTCTTTGTATACATTCGACTATACGGGCCGAGCCCGGGATTTACGGGAAATCGCGGGTTTTCGGTTGCCGGCGATTAAACTGCTTTCATTCGGCGTCTCATCAAAAATGAAAATATTTTTGAAAACTACAAGTCTCATGGGTTTTAGTGGTGAAAAAATAATTTTAAAAATCGTTCGGGAAATGAGTTTACTCCCTGGGTACTTTCTTTGTATACATTCGACTATACGGGATTTACGGGAAATCGCGGGTTTTCGGTTGCCGGCGATTAAACTGCTTTCATTCGGCGTCTCATCAAAAATGAAATTATTTTTGAAAACTACAAGTCTCATGGGTTTTAGTGGTGAAAAAATAATTTTAAAAATCGTTCGGGAAATGAGTTTACTCCCTGGGTACTTTCTTTGTATACATTCGACTATACGGGCGAGCCCGGGATTTACGGGAAATCGCGGGTTTTCGGTTGCCGGCGATTAAACTGCTTTCATTCGGCGTCTCATCAAAAATGAAAATATTTTTGAAAACTACAAGTCTCATGGGTTTTAGTGGTGAAAAAATAATTTTAAAAATCGTTCGGGAAATGAGTTTACTCCCTGGGTACTTTCTTTGTATACATTCGACTATACGGGCCGAGCCCGGGATTTACGGGAAATCGCGGGTTTTCGGTTGCCGGCGATTAAACTGCTTTCATTCGGCGTCTCATCAAAAATGAAAAATTTTTGAAAACTACAAGTCTCATGGGTTTTAGTGGTGAAAAAATAATTTTAAAAATCGTTCGGGAAATGAGTTTACTCCCTGGGTACTTTCTTTGTATACATTCGACTATACGGGCCGAGCCCGGGATTTACGGGAAATCGCGGGTTTTCGGTTGCCGGCGATTAAACTGCTTTCATTCGGCGTCTCATCAAAAATGAAAATATTTTTGAAAACTACAAGTCTCATGGGTTTTAGTGGTGAAAAAATAATTTTAAAAATCGTTCGGGAAATGAGTTTACTCCCTGGGTACTTTCTTTGTATACATTCGACTATACGGGCGAGGATTTACGGGAAATCGCGGGTTTTCGGTTGCCGGCGATTAAACTGCTTTCATTCGGCGTCTCATCAAAAATGAAAATATTTTTGAAAACTACAAGTCTCATGGGTTTTAGTGGTGAAAAAATAATTTTAAAAATCGTTCGGGAAATGAGTTTACTCCCTGGGTACTTTCTTTGTATACATTCGACTATACGGGCCGAGCCCGGGATTTACGGGAAATCGCGGGTTTTCGGTTGCCGGCGATTAAACTGCTTTCATTCGGCGTCTCATCAAAAATGAAAACATTTTTGAAAACTACAAGTCTCATGGGTTTTAGTGGTGAAAAAATAATTTTAAAAATCGTTCGGGAAATGAGTTTACTCCCTGGGTACTTTCTTTGTATACATTCGACTATACGGGCAGCCGGGATTTACGGGAAATCGCGGGTTTTCGGTTGCCGGCGATTAAACTGCTTTCATTCGGCGTCTCATCAAAAATGAAAATATTTTTGAAAACTACAAGTCTCATGGGTTTTAGTGGTGAAAAAATAATTTTAAAAATCGTTCGGGAAATGAGTTTACTCCCTGGGTACTTTCTTTGTATACATTCGACTATACGGGCCGAGCCCGGGATTTACGGGAAATCGCGGGTTTTCGGTTGCCGGCGATTAAACTGCTTTCATTCGGCGTCTCATCAAAAATGAAAATTTTTGAAAACTACAAGTCTCATGGGTTTTAGTGGTGAAAAAATAATTTTAAAAATCGTTCGGGAAATGAGTTTACTCCCTGGGTACTTTCTTTGTATACATTCGACTATACGGGCCGAGCCCGGGATTTACGGGAAATCGCGGGTTTTCGGTTGCCGGCGATTAAACTGCTTTCATTCGGCGTCTCATCAAAAATGAAAATATTTTTGAAAACTACAAGTCTCATGGGTTTTAGTGGTGAAAAAATAATTTTAAAAATCGTTCGGGAAATGAGTTTACTCCCTGGGTACTTTCTTTGTATACATTCGACTATACGGGATTTACGGGAAATCGCGGGTTTTCGGTTGCCGGCGATTAAACTGCTTTCATTCGGCGTCTCATCAAAAATGAAAATATTTTTGAAAACTACAAGTCTCATGGGTTTTAGTGGTGAAAAAATAATTTTAAAAATCGTTCGGGAAATGAGTTTACTCCCTGCTTACTTTCTTTGTATACATTCGACTATACGGGCCGAGCCGGGATTTACGGGAAATCGCGGGTTTTCGGTTGCCGGCGATTAAACTGCTTTCATTCGGCGTCTCATCAAAAATGAAAACATTTTTGAAAACTACAAGTCTCATGGGTTTTAGTGGTGAAAAAATAATTTTAAAAATCGTTCGGGAAATGAGTTTACTCCCTGGGTACTTTCTTTGTATACATTCGACTATACGGGCCGAGCCGGGATTTACGGGAAATCGCGGGTTTTCGGTTGCCGGCGATTAAACTGCTTTCATTCGGCGTCTCATCAAAAATGAAAATATTTTTGAAAACTACAAGTCTCATGGGTTTTAGTGGTGAAAAAATAATTTTAAAAATCGTTCGGGAAATGAGTTTACTCCCTGGGTACTTTCTTTGTATACATTCGACTATACGGGCCGAGCCCGGGATTTACGGGAAATCGCGGGTTTTCGGTTGCCGGATTAAACTGCTTTCATTCGGCGTCTCATCAAAAATGAAAACATTTTTGAAAACTACAAGTCTCATGGGTTTTAGTGGTGAAAAAATAATTTTAAAAATCGTTCGGGAAATGAGTTTACTCCCTGCTTACTTTCTTTGTATACATTCGACTATACGGGCCGAGCCCGGGATTTACGGGAAATCGCGGGTTTTCGGTTGCCGGCGATTAAACTGCTTTCATTCGGCGTCTCATCAAAAATGAAAACATTTTTGAAAACTACAAGTCTCATGGGTTTTAGTGGTGAAAAAATAATTTTAAAAATCGTTCGGGAAATGAGTTTACTCCCTGGGTACTTTCTTTGTATACATTCGACTATACGGGCCGAGCCCGGGATTTACGGGAAATCGCGGGTTTTCGGTTGCCGGCGATTAAACTGCTTTCATTCGGCGTCTCATCAAAAATGAAAATATTTTTGAAAACTACAAGTCTCATGGGTTTTAGTGGTGAAAAAATAATTTTAAAAATCGTTCGGGAAATGAGTTTACTCCCTGGGTACTTTCTTTGTATACATTCGACTATACGGGCCGCCCGGGATTTACGGGAAATCGCGGGTTTTCGGTTGCCGGCGATTAAACTGCTTTCATTCGGCGTCTCATCAAAAATGAAAAATTTTTGAAAACTACAAGTCTCATGGGTTTTAGTGGTGAAAAAATAATTTTAAAAATCGTTCGGGAAATGAGTTTACTCCCTGGGTACTTTCTTTGTATACATTCGACTATACGGGCCGAGCCCGGGATTTACGGGAAATCGCGGGTTTTCGGTTGCCGGCGATTAAACTGCTTTCATTCGGCGTCTCATCAAAAATGAAAACATTTTTGAAAACTACAAGTCTCATGGGTTTTAGTGGTGAAAAAATAATTTTAAAAATCGTTCGGGAAATGAGTTTACTCCCTGGGTACTTTCTTTGTATACATTCGACTATACGGGCCGAGCCCGGGATTTACGGGAAATCGCGGGTTTTCGGTTGCCGGCGATTAAACTGCTTTCATTCGGCGTCTCATCAAAAATGAAAATTTTTGAAAACTACAAGTCTCATGGGTTTTAGTGGTGAAAAAATAATTTTAAAAATCGTTCGGGAAATGAGTTTACTCCCTGGGTACTTTCTTTGTATACATTCGACTATACGGGCCGAGCCCGGGATTTACGGGAAATCGCGGGTTTTCGGTTGCCGGATTAAACTGCTTTCATTCGGCGTCTCATCAAAAATGAAAATTTTTGAAAACTACAAGTCTCATGGGTTTTAGTGGTGAAAAAATAATTTTAAAAATCGTTCGGGAAATGAGTTTACTCCCTGGGTACTTTCTTTGTATACATTCGACTATACGGGCCGAGCCGGGATTTACGGGAAATCGCGGGTTTTCGGTTGCCGGCGATTAAACTGCTTTCATTCGGCGTCTCATCAAAAATGAAAATTTTTTGAAAACTACAAGTCTCATGGGTTTTAGTGGTGAAAAAATAATTTTAAAAATCGTTCGGGAAATGAGTTTACTCCCTGGGTACTTTCTTTGTATACATTCGACTATACGGGCCGAGCCCGGATTTACGGGAAATCGCGGGTTTTCGGTTGCCGGCGATTAAACTGCTTTCATTCGGCGTCTCATCAAAAATGAAAAATTTTTGAAAACTACAAGTCTCATGGGTTTTAGTGGTGAAAAAATAATTTTAAAAATCGTTCGGGAAATGAGTTTACTCCCTGGGTACTTTCTTTGTATACATTCGACTATACGGGCCGAGCCCGGGATTTACGGGAAATCGCGGGTTTTCGGTTGCCGGCGATTAAACTGCTTTCATTCGGCGTCTCATCAAAAATGAAAACATTTTTGAAAACTACAAGTCTCATGGGTTTTAGTGGTGAAAAAATAATTTTAAAAATCGTTCGGGAAATGAGTTTACTCCCTGGGTACTTTCTTTGTATACATTCGACTATACGGGCCGAGCCGGGATTTACGGGAAATCGCGGGTTTTCGGTTGCCGGAGATTAAACTGCTTTCATTCGGCGTCTCATCAAAAATGAAAAATTTTTGAAAACTACAAGTCTCATGGGTTTTAGTGGTGAAAAAATAATTTTAAAAATCGTTCGGGAAATGAGTTTACTCCCTGGGTACTTTCTTTGTATACATTCGACTATACGGGCCGAGCCCGGGATTTACGGGAAATCGCGGGTTTTCGGTTGCCGGCGATTAAACTGCTTTCATTCGGCGTCTCATCAAAAATGAAAATTTTTGAAAACTACAAGTCTCATGGGTTTTAGTGGTGAAAAAATAATTTTAAAAATCGTTCGGGAAATGAGTTTACTCCCTGGGTACTTTCTTTGTATACATTCGACTATACGGGATTTACGGGAAATCGCGGGTTTTCGGTTGCCGGCGATTAAACTGCTTTCATTCGGCGTCTCATCAAAAATGAAAATTTTTGAAAACTACAAGTCTCATGGGTTTTAGTGGTGAAAAAAAATTTTAAAAATCGTTCGGGAAATGAGTTTACTCCCTGGGTACTTTCTTTGTATACATTCCACTATACGGGCCGAGCCGGGATTTACGGGAAATCGCGGGTTTTCGGTTGCCGGCGATTAAACTGCTTTCATTCGGCGTCTCATCAAAAATGAAAACATTTTTGAAAACTACAAGTCTCATGGGTTTTAGTGGTGAAAAAATAATTTTAAAAATCGTTCGGGAAATGAGTTTACTCCCTGGGTACTTTCTTTGTATACATTCGACTATACGGGCCGAGCCCGGGATTTACGGGAAATCGCGGGTTTTCGGTTGCCGGCGATTAAACTGCTTTCATTCGGCGTCTCATCAAAAATGAAAAATTTTTGAAAACTACAAGTCTCATGGGTTTTAGTGGTGAAAAAATAATTTTAAAAATCGTTCGGGAAATGAGTTTACTCCCTGGGTACTTTCTTTGTATACATTCGACTATACGGGCCGAGCCCGGGATTTACGGGAAATCGCGGGTTTTCGGTTGCCGGAGATTAAACTGCTTTCATTCGGCGTCTCATCAAAAATGAAAACATTTTTGAAAACTACAAGTCTCATGGGTTTTAGTGGTGAAAAAATAATTTTAAAAATCGTTCGGGAAATGAGTTTACTCCCTGGGTACTTTCTTTGTATACATTCGACTATACGGGCCGAGCCCGGGATTTACGGGAAATCGCGGGTTTTCGGTTGCCGGCGATTAAACTGCTTTCATTCGGCGTCTCATCAAAAATGAAAAATTTTTGAAAACTACAAGTCTCATGGGTTTTAGTGGTGAAAAAATAATTTTAAAAATCGTTCGGGAAATGAGTTTACTCCCTGGGTACTTTCTTTGTATACATTCGACTATACGGGCCGAGCCGGGATTTACGGGAAATCGCGGGTTTTCGGTTGCCGGATTAAACTGCTTTCATTCGGCGTCTCATCAAAAATGAAATTTTTGAAAACTACAAGTCTCATGGGTTTTAGTGGTGAAAAAATAATTTTAAAAATCGTTCGGGAAATGAGTTTACTCCCTGGGTACTTTCTTTGTATACATTCGACTATACGGGCCGAGCCGGGATTTACGGGAAATCGCGGGTTTTCGGTTGCCGGCGATTAAACTGCTTTCATTCGGCGTCTCATCAAAAATGAAAATTTTTGAAAACTACAAGTCTCATGGGTTTTAGTGGTGAAAAAATAATTTTAAAAATCGTTCGGGAAATGAGTTTACTCCCTGGGTACTTTCTTTGTATACATTCGACTATACGGGCCGAGCCCGGGATTTACGGGAAATCGCGGGTTTTCGGTTGCCGGCGATTAAACTGCTTTCATTCGGCGTCTCATCAAAAATGAAAAATTTTTGAAAACTACAAGTCTCATGGGTTTTAGTGGTGAAAAAATAATTTTAAAAATCGTTCGGGAAATGAGTTTACTCCCTGGGTACTTTCTTTGTATACATTCGACTATACGGGCCGAGCCCGGGATTTACGGGAAATCGCGGGTTTTCGGTTGCCGGCGATTAAACTGCTTTCATTCGGCGTCTCATCAAAAATGAAAATTTTTGAAAACTACAAGTCTCATGGGTTTTAGTGGTGAAAAAATAATTTTAAAAATCGTTCGGGAAATGAGTTTACTCCCTGGGTACTTTCTTTGTATACATTCGACTATACGGGCCGAGCCCGGGATTTACGGGAAATCGCGGGTTTTCGGTTGCCGGCGATTAAACTGCTTTCATTCGGCGTCTCATCAAAAATGAAAAATTTTTGAAAACTACAAGTCTCATGGGTTTTAGTGGTGAAAAAATAATTTTAAAATCGTTCGGGAAATGAGTTTACTCCCTGCTTACTTTCTTTGTATACATTCGAGTATACGGGCCGAGCCGGGATTTACGGGAAATCGCGGGTTTTCGGTTGCCGGCGATTAAACTGCTTTCATTCGGCGTCTCATCAAAAATGAAAATATTTTTGAAAACTACAAGTCTCATGGGTTTTAGTGGTGAAAAAATAATTTTAAAAATCGTTCGGGAAATGAGTTTACTCCCTGGGTACTTTCTTTGTATACATTCCACTATACGGGCCGAGCCGGGATTTACGGGAAATCGCGGGTTTTCGGTTGCCGGCGATTAAACTGCTTTCATTCGGCGTCTCATCAAAAATGAAAATTTTTGAAAACTACAAGTCTCATGGGTTTTAGTGGTGAAAAAATAATTTTAAAAATCGTTCGGGAAATGAGTTTACTCCCTGGGTACTTTCTTTGTATACATTCGACTATACGGGATTTACGGGAAATCGCGGGTTTTCGGTTGCCGGCGATTAAACTGCTTTCATTCGGCGTCTCATCAAAAATGAAAATATTTTTGAAAACTACAAGTCTCATGGGTTTTAGTGGTGAAAAAATAATTTTAAAAATCGTTCGGGAAATGAGTTTACTCCCTGGGTACTTTCTTTGTATACATTCGACTATACGGGCCGAGCCCGGGATTTACGGGAAATCGCGGGTTTTCGGTTGCCGGCGATTAAACTGCTTTCATTCGGCGTCTCATCAAAAATGAAAACATTTTTGAAAACTACAAGTCTCATGGGTTTTAGTGGTGAAAAAATAATTTTAAAAATCGTTCGGGAAATGAGTTTACTCCCTGGGTACTTTCTTTGTATACATTCGACTATACGGGCCGAGCCCGGGATTTACGGGAAATCGCGGGTTTTCGGTTGCCGGGGATTAAACTGCTTTCATTCGGCGTCTCATCAAAAATGAAAAATTTTTGAAAACTACAAGTCTCATGGGTTTTAGTGGTGAAAAAATAATTTTAAAAATCGTTCGGGAAATGAGTTTACTCCCTGCTACTTTCTTTGTATACATTCGACTATACGGGCCGAGCCGGGATTTACGGGAAATCGCGGGTTTTCGGTTGCCGGCGATTAAACTGCTTTCATTCGGCGTCTCATCAAAAATGAAAATTTTTGAAAACTACAAGTCTCATGGGTTTTAGTGGTGAAAAAATAATTTTAAAAATCGTTCGGGAAATGAGTTTACTCCCTGGGTACTTTCTTTGTATACATTCGACTATACGGGCCGAGCCCGGGATTTACGGGAAATCGCGGGTTTTCGGTTGCCGGATTAAACTGCTTTCATTCGGCGTCTCATCAAAAATGAAAATTTTTGAAAACTACAAGTCTCATGGGTTTTAGTGGTGAAAAAATAATTTTAAAAATCGTTCGGGAAATGAGTTTACTCCCTGGGTACTTTCTTTGTATACATTCCACTATACGGGCCGAGCCGGGATTTACGGGAAATCGCGGGTTTTCGGTTGCCGGCGATTAAACTGCTTTCATTCGGCGTCTCATCAAAAATGAAAATATTTTTGAAAACTACAAGTCTCATGGGTTTTAGTGGTGAAAAAATAATTTTAAAAATCGTTCGGGAAATGAGTTTACTCCCTGGGTACTTTCTTTGTATACATTCGACTATACGGGCCGAGCCCGGGATTTACGGGAAATCGCGGGTTTTCGGTTGCCGGCGATTAAACTGCTTTCATTCGGCGTCTCATCAAAAATGAAAACATTTTTGAAAACTACAAGTCTCATGGGTTTTAGTGGTGAAAAAATAATTTTAAAAATCGTTCGGGAAATGAGTTTACTCCCTGGGTACTTTCTTTGTATACATTCGACTATACGGGCCGAGCCCGGGATTTACGGGAAATCGCGGGTTTTCGGTTGCCGGATTAAACTGCTTTCATTCGGCGTCTCATCAAAAATGAAAACATTTTTGAAAACTACAAGTCTCATGGGTTTTAGTGGTGAAAAAATAATTTTAAAAATCGTTCGGGAAATGAGTTTACTCCCTGGGTACTTTCTTTGTATACATTCGACTATACGGGATTTACGGGAAATCGCGGGTTTTCGGTTGCCGGCGATTAAACTGCTTTCATTCGGCGTCTCATCAAAAATGAAAATATTTTTGAAAACTACAAGTCTCATGGGTTTTAGTGGTGAAAAAATAATTTTAAAAATCGTTCGGGAAATGAGTTTACTCCCTGCTTACTTTCTTTGTATACATTCGACTATACGGGCCGAGCCCGGGATTTACGGGAAATCGCGGGTTTTCGGTTGCCGGCGATTAAACTGCTTTCATTCGGCGTCTCATCAAAAATGAAAATATTTTTGAAAACTACAAGTCTCATGGGTTTTAGTGGTGAAAAAATAATTTTAAAAATCGTTCGGGAAATGAGTTTACTCCCTGGGTACTTTCTTTGTATACATTCGACTATACGGGCCGAGCCCGGGATTTACGGGAAATCGCGGGTTTTCGGTTGCCGGCGATTAAACTGCTTTCATTCGGCGTCTCATCAAAAATGAAAAATTTTTGAAAACTACAAGTCTCATGGGTTTTAGTGGTGAAAAAATAATTTTAAAAATCGTTCGGGAAATGAGTTTACTCCCTGGGTACTTTCTTTGTATACATTCGACTATACGGGCCGAGCCCGGGATTTACGGGAAATCGCGGGTTTTCGGTTGCCGGCGATTAAACTGCTTTCATTCGGTCTCATCAAAAATGAAAATATTTTTGAAAACTACAAGTCTCATGGGTTTTAGTGGTGAAAAAATAATTTTAAAAATCGTTCGGGAAATGAGTTTACTCCCTGGGTACTTTCTTTGTATACATTCGACTATACGGGCCGAGCCCGGGATTTACGGGAAATCGCGGGTTTTCGGTTGCCGGCGATTAAACTGCTTTCATTCGGCGTCTCATCAAAAATGAAATATTTTTGAAAACTACAAGTCTCATGGGTTTTAGTGGTGAAAAAATAATTTTAAAAATCGTTCGGGAAATGAGTTTACTCCCTGGGTACTTTCTTTGTATACATTCGACTATACGGGCCGAGCCGGGATTTACGGGAAATCGCGGGTTTTCGGTTGCCGGCGATTAAACTGCTTTCATTCGGCGTCTCATCAAAAATGAAAACATTTTTGAAAACTACAAGTCTCATGGGTTTTAGTGGTGAAAAAATAATTTTAAAAATCGTTCGGGAAATGAGTTTACTCCCTGGGTACTTTCTTTGTATACATTCGACTATACGGGCCGAGCCCGGGATTTACGGGAAATCGCGGGTTTTCGGTTGCCGGCGATTAAACTGCTTTCATTCGGCGTCTCATCAAAAATGAAAATATTTTTGAAAACTACAAGTCTCATGGGTTTTAGTGGTGAAAAAATAATTTTAAAAATCGTTCGGGAAATGAGTTTACTCCCTGGGTACTTTCTTTGTATACATTCGACTATACGGGCCGAGCCCGGGATTTACGGGAAATCGCGGGTTTTCGGTTGCCGGCGATTAAACTGCTTTCATTCGGCGTCTCATCAAAAATGAAAACATTTTTGAAAACTACAAGTCTCATGGGTTTTAGTGGTGAAAAAATAATTTTAAAAATCGTTCGGGAAATGAGTTTACTCCCTGGGTACTTTCTTTGTATACATTCGACTATACGGGCCGAGCCGGGATTTACGGGAAATCGCGGGTTTTCGGTTGCCGGCGATTAAACTGCTTTCATTCGGCTCATCAAAAATGAAACATGAAAACTACAAGTCTCATGGGTTTTAGTGGTGAAAAAATAATTTTAAAATCGTTCGGGAAATGAGTTTACTCCCTGGGTACTTTCTTTGTATACATTCGACTATACGGGCCGAGCCCGGGATTTACGGGAAATCGCGGTTTTCGGTTGCCGATTAAACTGCTTTCATTCGCGTCTCATCAAAATGAAATATTTTTGAAAACTACAAGTCTCATGGGTTTTAGTGGTGAAAAATAATTTTAAAAATCGTTCGGGAAATGAGTTTACTCCCTGGGTACTTTCTTTGTATACATTCGACTATACGGGCCGAGCCCGGGATTTACGGGAAATCGGGTTTTCGGTTGCCGGCGATTAAACTGCTTTCATTCGGCGTCTCATCAAAAATGAAAACATTTTTGAAACTACAAGTCTCATGGGTTTTAGTGTGAAAAATAATTTTAAAAAATCGTTCGGGAAATGAGTTTACTCCCTGGGTACTTTCTTTGTATACATTCGACTATACGGCCGAGCCCGGGATTTACGGGAAATCGCGGGTTTTCGTTGCCGGCGATTAAACTGCTTTCTCATTCGCGTCTCATCAAAAATGAAAACATTTTTGAAAACTACAAGTCTCATGGTTTTAGTGTGAAAAAATATTTTAAAAATCGTTCGGGAAATGAGTTTACTCCCTGGGTACTTTCTTTGTATACATTCGACTATACGGGCCGAGCCCGGGATTTACGGGAAATCGCGGGTTTTCGGTTGCCGGCGATTAAACTGCTTTCATTCGGCGTCTCATCAAAATGAAAATATTTTTGAAAACTACAAGTCTCATGGGTTTTAGTGGTGAAAAAATAATTTTAAAAATCGTTCGGGAAATGAGTTTACTCCCTGGGTACTTTCTTTGTATACATTCGACTATACGGGATTTTACGGGAAATCGCGGGTTTTCGGTTGCCGGCGATTAAACTGCTTTCATTCGGCGTCTCATCAAAAATGAAAATATTTTGAAAACTACAAGTCTCATGGGTTTTAGTGGTGAAAAAATAATTTTAAAAATCGTTCGGGAAATGAGTTTACTCCTGGGTACTTTCTTTGTATACATTCGACTATAC
>JASGCC010003529.1:0-23574 GCA_030067915.1 Hydractinia echinata | reverse complement strand
AAAAATGACTTATTTATCTAAATTTTTAAATAAAGCGCTACCAGCGCCCAGTGTAATTGCTGAGTTCCAGCAATCATGTCAAATTAAGAAGAATGTTATTTCTTGGAGTCCAATTGTCTCATTTATCACATTTATAAGGTCAAAGTCCAAAATCAGTTCAATTAAGTCCCACAGTCAATCGTTTCACTGTTAAAAGCGATGCAACCTAGTAATATCAGAAAAATATCGCTAAATACATGTTGGTACGAATATGTGACGCAACCGTTGTAACTCAAACGGACTGATACCGTTAGAAAGTCAATGAAATTAGTTTTTGAAACTGTCTCTATTTCTTCAGCGCGCGCTAACTGCTAGGATTAGGTCAAAATTAAAAAATTGACTTATTTATCTAAATTTTTAAATAAAGCGCTACCTCAGCGCCCAGTGTAATTGCTGAGTTCCAGCAATCATGTCAAATTAAGAAGAATGTTATTTCTTGGAGTCCAATTTCTCATTTATCACATTTATAAGGTCAAAGTCCAAAATCAGTTCAATTAAGTCCCACAGTCAATCGTTTCACTGTTAAAAGCGATGCAACCTAGTAATATCAGAAAATATCGCTAAATACATGTTGGTACGAATATGTGACGCAACCGTTGTAACTCAAACGGACTGATACCGTTAGAAAGTCAATGAAATGTAGTTTTTGAAACTGTCTCTATTTCTTCAGCGCGCGCTAACGGCTAGGATTGGTCCCACAGTGAAAAATGACTTATTTATCTAAATTTTTAAATAAAGCGCTACACAGCGCCCAGTGTAATTGCTGAGTTCCAGCAATCATGTCAATTAAGAAGAATGTTATTTCTTGGAGTCCAATTGTCTCATTTATCACATTTATAAGGTCAAAGTCCAAAATCAGTTCAATTAAGTCCCACAGTCAATCGTTTCACTGTTAAAAGCGATGCAACCTAGTAATATCAGAAAAATATCGCTAAATACATGTTGGTACGAATATGTGACGCAACCGTTGTAACTCAAACGGACTGATACCGTTAGAAAGTCAATGAAATGTAGTTTTTGAAACTGTCTCTATTTCTTCAGCGCGCGCTAACGGCTAGGATTGGTCCCACAGTGAAAAATGACTTATTTATCTAAATTTTTAAATAAAGCGCTACCACAGCCCAGTGTAATGCTGAGATTTACAGTCAACAATATTTATAAGGTCAAAGTCCAAAATCAGTTCAATTAAGTCCCACAGTCAATCGTTTCACTGTTAAAAGCGATGCAACCTAGTAATATCAGAAAAATATCGCTAAATACATGTTGGTACGAATATGTGACGCAACCGTTGTAACTCAAACGGACTGATACCGTTAGAAAGTCAATGAAATGTAGTTTTTGAAACTGTCTCTATTTCTTCAGCGCGCGCTAACGGCTAGGATTGGTCCCACAGTAAAAAATGACTTATTTATCTAAATTTTTAAATAAAGCGCTACCACAGCGCCCAGTGTAATGCTGAGTTCCAGCAATCATGTCAAATTAAGAAGAATGTTATTTCTTGGAGTCCAATTGTCTCATTTATCACATTTATAAGGTCAAAGTCCAAAATCAGTTCAATTAAGTCCCACAGTCAATCGTTTCACTGTTAAAAGCGATGCAACCTAGTAATATCAGAAAAATATCGCTAAATACATGTTGGTACGAATATGTGACGCAACCGTTGTAACTCAAACGGACTGATACCGTTAGAAAGTCAATGAAATGTAGTTTTTGAAACTGTCTCTATTTCTTCAGCGCGCTAACGGCTAGGATTGGTCCCACAGTGAAAAATGACTTATTTATCTAAATTTTTAAATAAAGCGCTACCACAGCCCAGTGTAATTGCTGAGTTCCAGCAATCATGTCAATTAAGAAGAATGTTATTTCTTGGAGTCCAATTGTCTCATTTATCACATTTATAAGGTCAAAGTCCAAAATCAGTTCAATTAAGTCCCACAGTCAATCGTTTCACTGTTAAAAGCGATGCAACCTAGTAATATCAGAAAAATATCGCTAAATACATGTTGGTACGAATATGTGACGCAACCGTTGTAACTCAAACGGACTGATACCGTTAGAAAGTCAATGAAATGTAGTTTTTGAAACTGTCTCTATTTCTTCAGCGCGCGCTAACGGCTAGGATTGGTCCCACAGTAAAAATGACTTATTTATCTAAATTTTTAAATAAAGCGCTACCACAGCGCCCAGTGTAATTGCTGAGTTCCAGCAATCATGTCAAATAAGAAGAATGTTATTTCTTGGAGTCCAATTGTCTCATTTATCACATTTATAAGGTCAAAGTCCAAAATCAGTTCAATTAAGTCCCACAGTCAATCGTTTCACTGTTAAAAGCGATGCAACCTAGTAATATCAGAAAATATCGCTAAATACATGTTGGTACGAATATGTGACGCAACCGTTGTAACTCAAACGGACTGATACCGTTAGAAAGTCAATGAAATGTAGTTTTTGAAACTGTCTCTATTTCTTCAGCGCGCTAACGGCTAGGATTGGTCCCACAGTGAAAAATGACTTATTTATCTAAATTTTTAAATAAAGCGCTACCACAGCGCCCAGTGTAATTGCTGAGTTCAGTCAAAATATTTATAAGGTCAAAGTCCAAAATCAGTTCAATTAAGTCCCACAGTCAATCGTTTCACTGTTAAAAGCGATGCAACCTAGTAATATCAGAAAAATATCGCTAAATACATGTTGGTACGAATATGTGACGCAACCGTTGTAACTCAAACGGACTGATACCGTTAGAAAGTCAATGAAATGTAGTTTTTGAAACTGTCTCTATTTCTTCAGCGCCGCTAACGGCTAGGATTGGTCCCACAGTAAAAATGACTTATTTATCTAAATTTTTAAATAAAGCGCTACCACAGCGCCCAATGTAATCGCTGAGTTCCAGCAATCATGTCAATTAAGAAGAATGTTATTTCTTGGAGTCCAATTGTCTCATTTATCACATTTATAAGGTCAAAGTCCAAAATCAGTTCAATTAAGTCCCACAGTCAATCGTTTCACTGTTAAAAGCGATGCAACCTAGTAATATCAGAAAATATCGCTAAATACATGTTGGTACGAATATGTGACGCAACCGTTGTAACTCAAACGGACTGATACCGTTAGAAAGTCAATGAAATGTAGTTTTTGAAACTGTCTCTATTTCTTCAGCGCGCGCTAACGGCTAGGATTGGTCCACAGTAAAAATGACTTATTTATCTAAATTTTTAAATAAAGCGCTACCACAGCGCCCAGTGTAATTGCTGAGTTCCAGCAATCATGTCAATTAAGAAGAATGTTATTTCTTGGAGTCCAATTGTCTCATTTATCACATTTATAAGGTCAAAGTCCAAAATCAGTTCAATTAAGTCCCACAGTCAATCGTTTCACTGTTAAAAGCGATGCAACCTAGTAATATCAGAAAATATCGCTAAATACATGTTGGTACGAATATGTGACGCAACCGTTGTAACTCAAACGGACTGATACCGTTAGAAAGGCAATGAAATGTAGTTTTTGAAACTGTCTCTATTTCTTCAGCGCGCTAACGGCTAGGATTGGTCCCACAGTGAAAAATGACTTATTTATCTAAATTTTTAAATAAAGCGCTACCACAGCGCCCAGTGTAATTGCTGAGTTTACAGTCAAAAATCATTTATAAGGTCAAAGTCCAAAATCAGTTCAATTAAGTCCCACAGTCAATCGTTTCACTGTTAAAAGCGATGCAACCTAGTAATATCAGAAAAATATCGCTAAATACATGTTGGTACGAATATGTGACGCAACCGTTGTAACTCAAACGGACTGATACCGTTAGAAAGTCAATGAAATGTAGTTTTTGAAACTGTCTCTATTTCTTCAGCGCGCTAACGGCTAGGATTGGTCCCACAGTAAAAAATGACTTATTTATCTAAATTTTTAAATAAAGCGCTACCACAGCGCCCAGTGTAATTGCTGAGTTCCAGCAATCATGTCAATTAAGAAGAATGTTATTTCTTGGAGTCCAATTGTCTCATTTATCACATTTATAAGGTCAAAGTCCAAAATCAGTTCAATTAAGTCCCACAGTCAATCGTTTCACTGTTAAAAGCGATGCAACCTAGTAATATCAGAAAAAATCGCTAAATACATGTTGGTACGAATATGTGACGCAACCGTTGTAACTCAAACGGACTGATACCGTTAGAAAGGCATGAAATGTAGTTTTTGAAACTGTCTCTATTTCTTCAGCGCGCGCTAACGGCTAGGATTGGTCCCACAGTGAAAAATGACTTATTTATCTAAATTTTTAAATAAAGCGCTACCACAGCGCCCAGTGTAATTGCTGAGTTCCAGCAATCATGTCAAATTAAGAAGAATGTTATTTCTTGGAGTCCAATTGTCTCATTTATCACATTTATAAGGTCAAAGTCCAAAATCAGTTCAATTAAGTCCCACAGTCAATCGTTTCACTGTTAAAAGCGATGCAACCTAGTAATATCAGAAAATATCGCTAAATACATGTTGGTACGAATATGTGACGCAACCGTTGTAACTCAAACGGACTGATACCGTTAGAAAGTCAATGAAATGTAGTTTTTGAAACTGTCTCTATTTCTTCAGCGCGCGCTAACGGCTAGGATTGGTCCCACAGTGAAAAATGACTTATTTATCTAAATTTTTAAATAAAGCGCTACCACAGCGCCCAGTGTAATTGCTGAGTTCAGCAAAACATTTTATAAGGTCAAAGTCCAAAATCAGTTCAATTAAGTCCCACAGTCAATCGTTTCACTGTTAAAAGCGATGCAACCTAGTAATATCAGAAAAATATCGCTAAATACATGTTGGTACGAATATGTGACGCAACCGTTGTAACTCAAACGGACTGATACCGTTAGAAAGGTCAATGAAATTAGTTTTTGAAACTGTCTCTATTTCTTCAGCGCGCGCTAACGGCTAGGATTGGTCCCACAGTAAAAAATGACTTATTTATCTAAATTTTTAAATAAAGCGCTACCACAGCGCCCAGTGTAATTGCTGAGTTCCAGCAATCATGTCAAATTAAGAAGAATGTTATTTCTTGGAGTCCAATTGTCTCATTTATCACATTTATAAGGTCAAAGTCCAAAATCAGTTCAATTAAGTCCCACAGTCAATCGTTTCACTGTTAAAAGCGATGCAACCTAGTAATATCAGAAAATATCGCTAAATACATGTTGGTACGAATATGTGACGCAACCGTTGTAACTCAAACGGACTGATACCGTTAGAAAGGCATTGAAATGTAGTTTTTGAAACTGTCTCTATTTCTTCAGCGCGCTAACGGATGGGATTGGTCCCACAGTGAAAAATGACTTATTTATCTAAATTTTTAAATAAAGCGCTACCACAGCGCCCAGTGTAATTGCTGAGTTACAGCAAAATATTTATAAGGTCAAAGTCCAAAATCAGTTCAATTAAGTCCCACAGTCAATCGTTTCACTGTTAAAAGCGATGCAACCTAGTAATATCAGAAAAATATCGCTAAATACATGTTGGTACGAATATGTGACGCAACCGTTGTAACTCAAACGGACTGATACCGTTAGAAAAACAATGAAATGTAGTTTTTGAAACTGTCTCTATTTCTTCAGCGCACGCTAACGGCTAGGATTGGTCCCACAGTAAAAAATGACTTATTTATCTAAATTTTTAAATAAAGCGCTACCACAGCGCCCAGTGTAATCGCTGAGTTCCAGCAATCATGACAATTAAGAAGAATGTTATTTCTGGGAGTCCAATTGTCTCATTTATCACATTTATAAGGTCAAAGTCTAAAATCAGTTCAATTAAGTCCCACAGTCAATCGTTTCACTGTTAAAAGCGATGCAACCTAGTAATATCAGAAAAATATCGCTAAATACATGTTGGTACGAATATGTGACGCAACCGTTGTAACTCAAACGGACTGATACCGTTAGAAAGGCAATGAAATTAGTTTTTGAAACTGTCTCTATTTCTTCAGCGCGCGCTAACGGCTAGGATTGGTCCCAGTGAAAAATGACTTATTTATCTAAATTTTTAAATAAAGCGCTACCACAGCGCCCAGTGTAATCTGAGTTCCAGCAATCATGTCAAATTAAGAAGAATGTTATTTCTTGGAGTCCAATTGTCTCATTTATCACATTTATAAGGTCAAAGTCCAAAATCAGTTCAATTAAGTCCCACAGTCAATCGTTTCACTGTTAAAAGCGATGCAACCTAGTAATATCAGAAAAATATCGCTAAATACATGTTGGTACGAATATGTGACGCAACCGTTGTAACTCAAACGGACTGATACCGTTAGAAAGGCAATGAAATGTAGTTTTTGAAACTGTCTCTATTTCTTCAGCGCGCTAACGGAGGATTGGTCCCACAGTAAAAATGACTTATTTATCTAAATTTTTAAATAAAGCGCTACCACAGCGCCCAGTGTAATTGCTGAGTTAGCAGTCAAAATATTTATAAGTCCAAAGTCCAAAATCAGTTCAATTAAGTCCCACAGTCAATCGTTTCACTGTTAAAAGCGATGCAACCTAGTAATATCAGAAAAATATCGCTAAATACATGTTGGTACGAATATGTGACGCAACCGTTGTAACTCAAACGGACTGATACCGTTAGAAAGTCAATGAAATGTAGTTTTTGAAACTGTCTCTATTTCTTCAGCGCGCGCTAACGGCTAGGATTGGTCCCACAGTGAAAAATGACTTATTTATCTAAATTTTTAAATAAAGCGCTACCACAGCGCCCAGTGTAATTGCTGAGTTCCAGCAATCATGTCAAATTAAGAAGAATGTTATTTCTTGGAGTCCAATTGTCTCATTTATCACATTTATAAGGTCAAAGTCCAAAATCAGTTCAATTAAGTCCCACAGTCAATCGTTTCACTGTTAAAAGCGATGCAACCTAGTAATATCAGAAAATATCGCTAAATACATGTTGGTACGAATATGTGACGCAACCGTTGTAACTCAAACGGACTGATACCGTTAGAAAGTCAATGAAATGTAGTTTTTGAAACTGTCTCTATTTCTTCAGCGCGCTAACGGCTAGGATTGGTCCCACAGTGAAAAATGACTTATTTATCTAAATTTTTAAATAAAGCGCTACCACAGCGCCCAGTGTAATTGCTGAGTTACAGTCAAAATATTTATAAGGTCAAAGTCCAAAATCAGTTCAATTAAGTCCCACAGTCAATCGTTTCACTGTTAAAAGCGATGCAACCTAGTAATATCAGAAAAATATCGCTAAATACATGTTGGTACGAATATGTGACGCAACCGTTGTAACTCAAACGGACTGATACCGTTAGAAAGCAATGAAATGTAGTTTTTGAAACTGTCTCTATTTCTTCAGCGCCGCTAACGGCTAGGATTGGTCCCACAGTAAAAAATGACTTATTTATCTAAATTTTTAAATAAAGCGCTACCACAGCGCCCAGTGTAATTGCTGAGTTCCAGCAATCATGTCAAATTAAGAAGAATGTTATTTCTTGGAGTCCAATTGTCTCATTTATCACATTTATAAGGTCAAAGTCCAAAATCAGTTCAATTAAGTCCCACAGTCAATCGTTTCACTGTTAAAAGCGATGCAACCTAGTAATATCAGAAAAATCGCTAAATACATGTTGGTACGAATATGTGACGCAACCGTTGTAACTCAAACGGACTGATACCGTTAGAAAGTCAATGAAATGTAGTTTTTGAAACTGTCTCTATTTCTTCAGCGCGCTAACGGCTAGGATTGGTCCCACAGTGAAAAATGACTTATTTATCTAAATTTTTAAATAAAGCGCTACCACAGCGCCCAGTGTAATTGCTGAGTTCCAGCAATCATGTCAATTAAGAAGAATGTTATTTCTTGGAGTCCAATTGTCTCATTTATCACATTTATAAGGTCAAAGTCCAAAATCAGTTCAATTAAGTCCCACAGTCAATCGTTTCACTGTTAAAAGCGATGCAACCTAGTAATATCAGAAAAATATCGCTAAATACATGTTGGTACGAATATGTGACGCAACCGTTGTAACTCAAACGGACTGATACCGTTAGAAAGGCAATGAAATGTAGTTTTTGAAACTGTCTCTATTTCTTCAGCGCGCTAACGGCTAGGATTGGTCCCACAGTGAAAAATGACTTATTTATCTAAATTTTTAAATAAAGCGCTACCACAGCGCCCAGTGTAAATTGCTGAAGTTTATTTCAGTCAAAATAATTTATAAGGTCAAAGTCCAAAATCAGTTCAATTAAGTCCCACAGTCAATCGTTTCACTGTTAAAAGCGATGCAACCTAGTAATATCAGAAAAATATCGCTAAATACATGTTGGTACGAATATGTGACGCAACCGTTGTAACTCAAACGGACTGATACCGTTAGAAAGTCAATGAAATGTAGTTTTTGAAACTGTCTCTATTTCTTCAGCGCGCGCTAACGGCTAGGATTGGTCCACAGTAAAAATGACTTATTTATCTAAATTTTTAAATAAAGCGCTACCACAGCGCCCAGTGTAATTGCTGAGTTCCAGCAATCATGTCAAATTAAGAAGAATGTTATTTCTTGGAGTCCAATTGTCTCATTTATCACATTTATAAGGTCAAAGTCCAAAATCAGTTCAATTAAGTCCCACAGTCAATCGTTTCACTGTTAAAAGCGATGCAACCTAGTAATATCAGAAAAATATCGCTAAATACATGTTGGTACGAATATGTGACGCAACCGTTGTAACTCAAACGGACTGATACCGTTAGAAAGTCAATGAAATGTAGTTTTTGAAACTGTCTCTATTTCTTCAGCGCGCGCTAACGGCTAGGATTGGTCCCACAGTGAAAAATGACTTATTTATCTAAATTTTTAAATAAAGCGCTACCACAGCGCCCAGTGTAATTGCTGAGTTCCAGCAATCATGTCAAATTAAGAAGAATGTTATTTCTTGGAGTCCAATTGTCTCATTTATCACATTTATAAGGTCAAAGTCCAAAATCAGTTCAATTAAGTCCCACAGTCAATCGTTTCACTGTTAAAAGCGATGCAACCTAGTAATATCAGAAAAATATCGCTAAATACATGTTGGTACGAATATGTGACGCAACCGTTGTAACTCAAACGGACTGATACCGTTAGAAAGTCAATGAAATGTAGTTTTTGAAACTGTCTCTATTTCTTCAGCGCGCGCTAACGGCTAGGATTGGTCCCACAGTAAAAATGACTTATTTATCTAAATTTTTAAATAAAGCGCTACCAGCGCCCAGTGTAATTGCTGAGTTCCAGCAATCATGTCAAATTAAGAAGAATGTTATTTCTTGGAGTCCAATTGTCTCATTTATCACATTTATAAGGTCAAAGTCCAAAATCAGTTCAATTAAGTCCCACAGTCAATCGTTTCACTGTTAAAAGCGATGCAACCTAGTAATATCAGAAAAATATCGCTAAATACATGTTGGTACGAATATGTGACGCAACCGTTGTAACTCAAACGGACTGATACCGTTAGAAAGTCAATGAAATGTAGTTTTTGAAACTGTCTCTATTTCTTCAGCGCGCGCTAACGGCTAGGATTGGTCCCACAGTGAAAAATGACTTATTTATCTAAATTTTTAAATAAAGCGCTACCACAGCGCCCAGTGTAATTGCTGAGTTCCAGCAATCATGTCAAATTAAGAAGAATGTTATTTCTTGGAGTCCAATTGTCTCATTTATCACATTTATAAGGTCAAAGTCCAAAATCAGTTCAATTAAGTCCCACAGTCAATCGTTTCACTGTTAAAAGCGATGCAACCTAGTAATATCAGAAAAATTCGCTAAATACATGTTGGTACGAATATGTGACGCAACCGTTGTAACTCAAACGGACTGATACCGTTAGAAAGTCAATGAAATGTAGTTTTTGAAACTGTCTCTATTTCTTCAGCGCGCGCTAACGGCTAGGATTGGTCCCACAGTAAAAATGACTTATTTATCTAAATTTTTAAATAAAGCGCTACCACAGCGCCCAGTGTAATTGCTGAGTTCCAGCAATCATGTCAAATTAAGAAGAATGTTATTTCTTGGAGTCCAATTGTCTCATTTATCACATTTATAAGGTCAAAGTCCAAAATCAGTTCAATTAAGTCCCACAGTCAATCGTTTCACTGTTAAAAGCGATGCAACCTAGTAATATCAGAAAAATATCGCTAAATACATGTTGGTACGAATATGTGACGCAACCGTTGTAACTCAAACGGACTGATACCGTTAGAAAGTCAATGAAATGTAGTTTTTGAAACTGTCTCTATTTCTTCAGCGCGCGCTAACGGCTAGGATTGGTCCCAGTAAAAATGACTTATTTATCTAAATTTTTAAATAAAGCGCTACCACAGCGCCCAGTGTAATTGCTGAGTTCCAGCAATCATGTCAAAATTAAGAAGAATGTTATTTCTTGGAGTCCAATTGTCTCATTTATCACATTTATAAGGTCAAAGTCCAAAATCAGTTCAATTAAGTCCACAGTCAATCGTTTCACTGTTAAAAGCGATGCAACCTAGTAATATCAGAAAAATCGCTAAATACATGTTGGTACGAATATGTGACGCAACCGTTGTAACTCAAACGGACTGATACCGTTAGAAAGGCAATGAAATTAGTTTTTGAAACTGTCTCTATTTCTTCAGCGCGCTAACGGCTAGGATTGGTCCCACAGTAAAAATGACTTATTTATCTAAATTTTTAAATAAAGCGCTACCAGCGCCCAGTGTAATTGCTGAGTTCCAGCAATCATGTCAAATTAAGAAGAATGTTATTTCTTGGAGTCCAATTGTCTCATTTATCACATTTATAAGGTCAAAGTCCAAAATCAGTTCAATTAAGTCCCACAGTCAATCGTTTCACTGTTAAAAGCGATGCAACCTAGTAATATCAGAAAAATATCGCTAAATACATGTTGGTACGAATATGTGACGCAACCGTTGTAACTCAAACGGACTGATACCGTTAGAAAGTCAATGAAATGTAGTTTTTGAAACTGTCTCTATTTCTTCAGCGCGCTAACGGCTAGGATTGGTCCCACAGTGAAAAATGACTTATTTATCTAAATTTTTAAATAAAGCGCTACCACAGCGCCCAGTGTAATTGCTGAGTTCCAGCAATCATGTCAAATTAAGAAGAATGTTATTTCTTGGAGTCCAATTGTCTCATTTATCACATTTATAAGGTCAAAGTCCAAAATCAGTTCAATTAAGTCCCACAGTCAATCGTTTCACTGTTAAAAGCGATGCAACCTAGTAATATCAGAAAAATATCGCTAAATACATGTTGGTACGAATATGTGACGCAACCGTTGTAACTCAAACGGACTGATACCGTTAGAAAGTCAATGAAATGTAGTTTTTGAAACTGTCTCTATTTCTTCAGCGCGCGCTAACGGCTAGGATTGGTCCCACAGTAAAAAATGACTTATTTATCTAAATTTTTAAATAAAGCGCTACCACAGCGCCCAGTGTAATTGCTGAGTTCCAGCAATCATGTCAAATTAAGAAGAATGTTATTTCTTGGAGTCCAATTGTCTCATTTATCACATTTATAAGGTCAAAGTCCAAAATCAGTTCAATTAAGTCCCACAGTCAATCGTTTCACTGTTAAAAGCGATGCAACCTAGTAATATCAGAAAAATCGCTAAATACATGTTGGTACGAATATGTGACGCAACCGTTGTAACTCAAACGGACTGATACCGTTAGAAAGTCAATGAAATGTAGTTTTTGAAACTTTCTCTCTTTCTTCAGCACGCGCTAACGGCTAGGATTGGTCCCACAATAAAAATGACTTATTTATCTAAATTTTTAAAAAAGCGCTACCACAGCGCCCAGTGTAATTGCTGAGTTCCAGCAATCATGTCAAATTAAGAAGAATGTTATTTCTTGGAGTCCAATTGTCTCATTTATCACATTTATAAGGTCAAAGTCCAAAATCAGTTCAATTAAGTCCCACAGTCAATCGTTTCACTGTTAAAAGCGATGCAACCTAGTAATATCAGAAAAATTCGCTAAATACATGTTGGTACGAATATGTGACGCAACCGTTGTAACTCAAACGGACTGATACCGTTAGAAAGTCAATGAAATGTAGTTTTTGAAACTGTCTCTATTTCTTCAGCGCGCGCTAACGGCTAGGATTGGTCCACAGTAAAAATGACTTATTTATCTAAATTTTTAAATAAAGCGCTACCACAGCGCCCAGTGTAATTGCTGAGTTCCAGCAATCATGTCAAATTAAGAAGAATGTTATTTCTTGGAGTCCAATTGTCTCATTTATCACATTTATAAGGTCAAAGTCCAAAATCAGTTCAATTAAGTCCCACAGTCAATCGTTTCACTGTTAAAAGCGATGCAACCTAGTAATATCAGAAAAATATCGCTAAATACATGTTGGTACGAATATGTGACGCAACCGTTGTAACTCAAACGGACTGATACCGTTAGAAAGTCAATGAAATGTAGTTTTTGAAACTGTCTCTATTTCTTCAGCGCGCGCTAACGGCTAGGATTGGTCCCACAGTAAAAATGACTTATTTATCTAAATTTTTAAATAAAGCGCTACCACAGCGCCCAGTGTAATTGCTGAGTTCCAGCAATCATGTCAAATTAAGAAGAATGTTATTTCTTGGAGTCCAATTGTCTCATTTATCACATTTATAAGGTCAAAGTCCAAAATCAGTTCAATTAAGTCCCACAGTCAATCGTTTCACTGTTAAAAGCGATGCAACCTAGTAATATCAGAAAAATCGCTAAATACATGTTGGTACGAATATGTGACGCAACCGTTGTAACTCAAACGGACTGATACCGTTAGAAAGTCAATGAAATGTAGTTTTTGAAACTGTCTCTATTTCTTCAGCGCGCGCTAACGGCTAGGATTGGTCCCACAGTGAAAAATGACTTATTTATCTAAATTTTTAAATAAAGCGCTACCACAGCGCCCAGTGTAATTGCTGAGTTCCAGCAATCATGTCAAATTAAGAAGAATGTTATTTCTTGGAGTCCAATTGTCTCATTTATCACATTTATAAGGTCAAAGTCCAAAATCAGTTCAATTAAGTCCCACAGTCAATCGTTTCACTGTTAAAAGCGATGCAACCTAGTAATATCAGAAAAATATCGCTAAATACATGTTGGTACGAATATGTGACGCAACCGTTGTAACTCAAACGGACTGATACCGTTAGAAAGTCAATGAAATGTAGTTTTTGAAACTGTCTCTATTTCTTCAGCGCGCGCTAACGGCTAGGATTGGTCCCACAGTAAAAATGACTTATTTATCTAAATTTTTAAATAAAGCGCTACCACAGCGCCCAGTGTAATTGCTGAGTTCCAGCAATCATGTCAAATTAAGAAGAATGTTATTTCTTGGAGTCCAATTGTCTCATTTATCACATTTATAAGGTCAAAGTCCAAAATCAGTTCAATTAAGTCCCACAGTCAATCGTTTCACTGTTAAAAGCGATGCAACCTAGTAATATCAGAAAAATTCGCTAAATACATGTTGGTACGAATATGTGACGCAACCGTTGTAACTCAAACGGACTGATACCGTTAGAAAGGCATGAAATGTAGTTTTTGAAACTGTCTCTATTTCTTCAGCGCGCGCTAACGGCTAGGATTGGTCCCACAGTGAAAAAAGACTTATTTATCTAAATTTTTAAATAAAGCGCTACCACAGCGCCAGTGTAATTGCTGAGTTCCAGCAATCATGTCAATTAAGAAGAATGTTATTTCTTGGAGTCCAATTGTCTCATTTATCACATTTATAAGGTCAAAGTCCAAAATCAGTTCAATTAAGTCCCACAGTCAATCGTTTCACTGTTAAAAGCGATGCAACCTAGTAATATCAGAAAAATATCGCTAAATACATGTTGGTACGAATATGTGACGCAACCGTTGTAACTCAAACGGACTGATACCGTTAGAAAGTCAATGAAATGTAGTTTTTGAAACTGTCTCTATTTCTTCAGCGGCGCTAACGGCTAGGATTGGTCCACAGTAAAAATGACTTATTTATCTAAATTTTTAAATAAAGCGCTACCACAGCGCCCAGTGTAATTGCTGAGTTCCAGCAATCATGTCAAATTAAGAAGAATGTTATTTCTTGGAGTCCAATTGTCTCATTTATCACATTTATAAGGTCAAAGTCCAAAATCAGTTCAATTAAGTCCCACAGTCAATCGTTTCACTGTTAAAAGCGATGCAACCTAGTAATATCAGAAAAATATCGCTAAATACATGTTGGTACGAATATGTGACGCAACCGTTGTAACTCAAACGGACTGATACCGTTAGAAAGCATGAAATGTAGTTTTTGAAACTGTCTCTATTTCTTCAGCGCGCTAACGGCTAGGATTGGTCACACAGTGAAAAATGACTTATTTATCTAAATTTTTAAATAAAGCGCTACCACAGCGCCCAGTGTAATTGCTGAGTTCCAGCAATCATGTCAATTAAGAAGAATGTTATTTCTTGGAGTCCAATTGTCTCATTTATCACATTTATAAGGTCAAAGTCCAAAATCAGTTCAATTAAGTCCCACAGTCAATCGTTTCACTGTTAAAAGCGATGCAACCTAGTAATATCAGAAAAATATCGCTAAATACATGTTGGTACGAATATGTGACGCAACCGTTGTAACTCAAACGGACTGATACCGTTAGAAAGTCAATGAAATGTAGTTTTTGAAACTGTCTCTATTTCTTCAGCGCGCGCTAACGGCTAGGATTGGTCCCACAGTAAAAAATGACTTATTTATCTAAATTTTTAAATAAAGCGCTACCACAGCGCCCAGTGTAATTGCTGAGTTCCAGCAATCATGTCAAATTAAGAAGAATGTTATTTCTTGGAGTCCAATTGTCTCATTTATCACATTTATAAGGTCAAAGTCCAAAATCAGTTCAATTAAGTCCCACAGTCAATCGTTTCACTGTTAAAAGCGATGCAACCTAGTAATATCAGAAAAATATCGCTAAATACATGTTGGTACGAATATGTGACGCAACCGTTGTAACTCAAACGGACTGATACCGTTAGAAAGTCAATGAAATGTAGTTTTTGAAACTGTCTCTATTTCTTCAGCGCGCTAACGGCTAGGATTGGTCCCACAGTGAAAAATGACTTATTTATCTAAATTTTTAAATAAAGCGCTACCACAGCGCCCAGTGTAATTGCTGAGTTCCAGCAATATTTATTAAAGGTCAAAGTCCAATCAGTTTAATTAAGTCCCACAGTCAATCGTTTCACTGTTAAAAGCGATGCAACCTAGTAATATCAGAAAAATATCGCTAAATACATGTTGGTACGAATATGTGACGCAACCGTTGTAACTCAAACGGACTGATACCGTTAGAAAGTCAATGAAATGTAGTTTTTGAAACTGTCTCTATTTCTTCAGCGCGCGCTAACGGCTAGGATTGGTCCACAGTGAAAAATGACTTATTTATCTAAATTTTTAAATAAAGCGCTACCACAGCGCCCAGTGTAATTGCTGAGTTCCAGCAATCATGTCAAATTAAGAAGAATGTTATTTCTTGGAGTCAATTGTCTCATTTATCACATTTATAAGGTCAAAGTCCAAAATCAGTTCAATTAAGTCCCACAGTCAATCGTTTCACTGTTAAAAGCGATGCAACCTAGTAATATCAGAAAAATATCGCTAAATACATGTTGGTACGAATATGTGACGCAACCGTTGTAACTCAAACGGACTGATACCGTTAGAAAGTCAATGAAATTAGTTTTTGAAACTGTCTCTATTTCTTCAGCGCGCGCTAACGGCTAGGATTGGTCCCACAGTAAAAAATGACTTATTTATCTAAATTTTTAAATAAAGCGCTACCAGCGCCCAGTGTAATTGCTGAGTTCCAGCAATCATGTCAAATTAAGAAGAATGTTATTTCTTGGAGTCCAATTGTCTCATTTATCACATTTATAAGGTCAAAGTCCAAAATCAGTTCAATTAAGTCCCACAGTCAATCGTTTCACTGTTAAAAGCGATGCAACCTAGTAATATCAGAAAAATATCGCTAAATACATGTTGGTACGAATATGTGACGCAACCGTTGTAACTCAAACGGACTGATACCGTTAGAAAGTCAATGAAATGTAGTTTTTGAAACTGTCTCTATTTCTTCAGCGCGCGCTAACGGCTAGGATTGGTCCCACAGTAAAAATGACTTATTTATCTAAATTTTTAAATAAAGCGCTACCACAGTGCCCAGTGTAATTGCTGAGTTCCAGCAATCATGTCAATTAAGAAGAATGTTATTTCTTGGAGTCCAATTGTCTCATTTATCACATTTATAAGGTCAAAGTCCAAAATCAGTTCAATTAAGTCCCACAGTCAATCGTTTCACTGTTAAAAGCGATGCAACCTAGTAATATCAGAAAAATATCGCTAAATACATGTTGGTACGAATATGTGACGCAACCGTTGTAACTCAAACGGACTGATACCGTTAGAAAGGCATCAATGAAATGTTTTTTTGAAACTGTCTCTATTTCTTCAGCGCGCGCTAACGGCTAGGATTGGTCCCACAGTGAAAAATGACTTATTTATCTAAATTTTTAAATAAAGCGCTACCACAGCGCCCAGTGTAATTGCTGAGTTCCAGCAATCATGTCAAATAAGAAGAATGTTATTTCTTGGAGTCCAATTGTCTCATTTATCACATTTATAAGGTCAAAGTCCAAAATCAGTTCAATTAAGTCCCACAGTCAATCGTTTCACTGTTAAAAGCGATGCAACCTAGTAATATCAGAAAATATCGCTAAATACATGTTGGTACGAATATGTGACGCAACCGTTGTAACTCAAACGGACTGATACCGTTAGAAAGGCAATGAAATGTAGTTTTTGAAACTGTCTCTATTTCTTCAGCGCGCGCTAACGGCTAGGATTGGTCCCACAGTGAAAAATGACTTATTTATCTAAATTTTTAAATAAAGCGCTACCACAGCGCCCAGTGTAATTGCTGAGTTCCAGCAAATCATTTATAAGGTCAAAGTCCAAAATCAGTTCAATTAAGTCCCACAGTCAATCGTTTCACTGTTAAAAGCGATGCAACCTAGTAATATCAGAAAAATATCGCTAAATACATGTTGGTACGAATATGTGACGCAACCGTTGTAACTCAAACGGACTGATACCGTTAGAAGTCAATGAAATGTAGTTTTTGAAACTGTCTCTATTTCTTCAGCGCGCGCTAACGGCTAGGATTGGTCCCACAGTAAAAATGACTTATTTATCTAAATTTTTAAATAAAGCGCTACCACAGCGCCCAGTGTAATTGCTGAGTTCCAGCAATCATGTCAATTAAGAAGAATGTTATTTCTTGGAGTCCAATTGTCTCATTTATCACATTTATAAGGTCAAAGTCCAAAATCAGTTCAATTAAGTCCCACAGTCAATCGTTTCACTGTTAAAAGCGATGCAACCTAGTAATATCAGAAAAATATCGCTAAATACATGTTGGTACGAATATGTGACGCAACCGTTGTAACTCAAACGGACTGATACCGTTAGAAAGTCAATGAAATGTAGTTTTTGAAACTGTCTCTATTTCTTCAGCGCGCGCTAACGGCTAGGATTGGTCCACAGTAAAAAATGACTTATTTATCTAAATTTTTAAATAAAGCGCTACCACAGGCCCAGTGTAATTGCTGAGTTCCAGCAATCATGTCAATTAAGAAGAATGTTATTTCTTGGAGTCCAATTGTCTCATTTATCACATTTATAAGGTCAAAGTCCAAAATCAGTTCAATTAAGTCCCACAGTCAATCGTTTCACTGTTAAAAGCGATGCAACCTAGTAATATCAGAAAAATATCGCTAAATACATGTTGGTACGAATATGTGACGCAACCGTTGTAACTCAAACGGACTGATACCGTTAGAAAGGCAATGAAATTAGTTTTTGAAACTGTCTCTATTTCTTCAGCGCGCGCTAACGGCTAGGATTGGTCCCACAGTGAAAAATGACTTATTTATCTAAATTTTTAAATAAAGCGCTACCACAGCGCCCAGTGTAATTGCTGAGTTCCAGCAATCATGTCAAATTAAGAAGAATGTTATTTCTTGGAGTCCAATGTCTCATTTATCACATTTATAAGGTCAAAGTCCAAAATCAGTTCAATTAAGTCCCACAGTCAATCGTTTCACTGTTAAAAGCGATGCAACCTAGTAATATCAGAAAATATCGCTAAATACATGTTGGTACGAATATGTGACGCAACCGTTGTAACTCAAACGGACTGATACCGTTAGAAAGGCAATGAAATGTAGTTTTTGAAACTGTCTCTATTTCTTCAGCGCGCTAACGGATAGGATTGGTCCCACAGTGAAAAATGACTTATTTATCTAAATTTTTAAATAAAGCGCTACCACAGCGCCCAGTGTAATTGCTGAGTTCCAGCAAAATATTTATAAGGTCAAAGTCCAAAATCAGTTCAATTAAGTCCCACAGTCAATCGTTTCACTGTTAAAAGCGATGCAACCTAGTAATATCAGAAAAATATCGCTAAATACATGTTGGTACGAATATGTGACGCAACCGTTGTAACTCAAACGGACTGATACCGTTAGAAAGGTCAATGAAATGTAGTTTTTGAAACTGTCTCTATTTCTTCAGCGCGCGCTAACGGCTAGGATTGGTCCCACAGTAAAAATGACTTATTTATCTAAATTTTTAAATAAAGCGCTACCCAGCGCCCAGTGTAATTGCTGAGTTCCAGCAATCATGTCAAATTAAGAAGAATGTTATTTCTTGGAGTCCAATTTCTCATTTATCACATTTATAAGGTCAAAGTCCAAAATCAGTTCAATTAAGTCCCACAGTCAATCGTTTCACTGTTAAAAGCGATGCAACCTAGTAATATCAGAAAAAATCGCTAAATACATGTTGGTACGAATATGTGACGCAACCGTTGTAACTCAAACGGACTGATACCGTTAGAAAGTCAATGAAATGTAGTTTTTGAAACTGTCTCTATTTCTTCAGCGCGCGCTAACGGCTAGGATTGGTCCCACAGTGAAAAATGACTTATTTATCTAAATTTTTAAATAAAGCGCTACCACAGCGCCCAGTGTAATTGCTGAGTTCCAGCAATCATGTCAATTAAGAAGAATGTTATTTCTTGGAGTCCAATTGTCTCATTTATCACATTTATAAGGTCAAAGTCCAAAATCAGTTCAATTAAGTCCCACAGTCAATCGTTTCACTGTTAAAAGCGATGCAACCTAGTAATATCAGAAAAATATCGCTAAATACATGTTGGTACGAATATGTGACGCAACCGTTGTAACTCAAACGGACTGATACCGTTAGAAAGTCAATGAAATGTAGTTTTTGAAACTGTCTCTATTTCTTCAGCGCGCGCTAACGGCTAGGATTGGTCCCACAGTGAAAAAAGACTTATTTATCTAAATTTTTAAATAAAGCGCTACCACAGCGCCCAGTGTAATTGCTGAGTTCCAGCAATCATGTCAAATTAAGAAGAATGTTATTTCTTGGAGTCCAATTGTCTCATTTATCACATTTATAAGGTCAAAGTCCAAAATCAGTTCAATTAAGTCCCACAGTCAATCGTTTCACTGTTAAAAGCGATGCAACCTAGTAATATCAGAAAAATATCGCTAAATACATGTTGGTACGAATATGTGACGCAACCGTTGTAACTCAAACGGACTGATACCGTTAGAAAGTCAATGAAATGTAGTTTTTGAAACTGTCTCTATTTCTTCAGCGCGCGCTAACGGCTAGGATTGGTCCCACAGTAAAAAATGACTTATTTATCTAAATTTTTAAATAAAGCGCTACCACAGCGCCCAGTGTAATTGCTGAGTTCCAGCAATCATGTCAAATTAAGAAGAATGTTATTTCTTGGAGTCCAATTGTCTCATTTATCACATTTATAAGGTCAAAGTCCAAAATCAGTTCAATTAAGTCCCACAGTCAATCGTTTCACTGTTAAAAGCGATGCAACCTAGTAATATCAGAAAAATATCGCTAAATACATGTTGGTACGAATATGTGACGCAACCGTTGTAACTCAAACGGACTGATACCGTTAGAAAGTCAATGAAATGTAGTTTTTGAAACTGTCTCTATTTCTTCAGCGCGCGCTAACGGCTAGGATTGGTCCCACAGTGAAAAATGACTTATTTATCTAAATTTTTAAATAAAGCGCTACCACAGCGCCCAGTGTAATTGCTGAGTTCCAGCAATCATGTCAAATTAAGAAGAATGTTATTTCTTGGAGTCCAATTGTCTCATTTATCACATTTATAAGGTCAAAGTCCAAAATCAGTTCAATTAAGTCCCACAGTCAATCGTTTCACTGTTAAAAGCGATGCAACCTAGTAATATCAGAAAAATATCGCTAAATACATGTTGGTACGAATATGTGACGCAACCGTTGTAACTCAAACGGACTGATACCGTTAGAAAGGTCAATGAAATTAGTTTTTGAAACTGTCTCTATTTCTTCAGCGCGCTAACGGATAGGATTGGTCCCACAGTGAAAAATGACTTATTTATCTAAATTTTTAAATAAAGCGCTACCACAGCGCCCAGTGTAATTGCTGAGTTCCAGCAAAATATTTATAAGGTCAAAGTCCAAAATCAGTTCAATTAAGTCCCACAGTCAATCGTTTCACTGTTAAAAGCGATGCAACCTAGTAATATCAGAAAAATATCGCTAAATACATGTTGGTACGAATATGTGACGCAACCGTTGTAACTCAAACGGACTGATACCGTTAGAAGTCAATGAAATTAGTTTTTGAAACTGTCTCTATTTCTTCAGCGCGCGCTAACGGCTAGGATTGGTCCCACAGTAAAAAATGACTTATTTATCTAAATTTTTAAATAAAGCGCTACCAGCGCCCAGTGTAATTGCTGAGTTCCAGCAATCATGTCAAATTAAGAAGAATGTTATTTCTTGGAGTCCAATTTCTCATTTATCACATTTATAAGGTCAAAGTCCAAAATCAGTTCAATTAAGTCCCACAGTCAATCGTTTCACTGTTAAAAGCGATGCAACCTAGTAATATCAGAAAAATATCGCTAAATACATGTTGGTACGAATATGTGACGCAACCGTTGTAACTCAAACGGACTGATACCGTTAGAAAGTCAATGAAATGTAGTTTTTGAAACTGTCTCTATTTCTTCAGCGCGCGCTAACGGCTAGGATTGGTCCCACAGTGAAAAATGACTTATTTATCTAAATTTTTAAATAAAGCGCTACCACAGGCCCAGTGTAATCTGAGTTCCAGCAATCATGTCAAATTAAGAAGAATGTTATTTCTTGGAGTCCAATTGTCTCATTTATCACATTTATAAGGTCAAAGTCCAAAATCAGTTCAATTAAGTCCCACAGTCAATCGTTTCACTGTTAAAAGCGATGCAACCTAGTAATATCAGAAAAATATCGCTAAATACATGTTGGTACGAATATGTGACGCAACCGTTGTAACTCAAACGGACTGATACCGTTAGAAAGGCAATGAAATTTAGTTTTTGAAACTGTCTCTATTTCTTCAGCGCGCGCTAACGGCTAGGATTGGTCCCACAGTGAAAAAAGACTTATTTATCTAAATTTTTAAATAAAGCGCTACCACAGCGCCCAGTGTAATTGCTGAGTTCCAGCAATCATGTCAAATTAAGAAGAATGTTATTTCTTGGAGTCCAATTGTCTCATTTATCACATTTATAAGGTCAAAGTCCAAAATCAGTTCAATTAAGTCCCACAGTCAATCGTTTCACTGTTAAAAGCGATGCAACCTAGTAATATCAGAAAAATATCGCTAAATACATGTTGGTACGAATATGTGACGCAACCGTTGTAACTCAAACGGACTGATACCGTTAGAAAGTCAATGAAATGTAGTTTTTGAAACTGTCTCTATTTCTTCAGCGCGCGCTAACGGCTAGGATTGGTCCCACAGTAAAAATGACTTATTTATCTAAATTTTTAAATAAAGCGCTACCACAGCGCCCAGTGTAATTGCTGAGTTCCAGCAATCATGTCAAATTAAGAAGAATGTTATTTCTTGGAGTCCAATTGTCTCATTTATCACATTTATAAGGTCAAAGTCCAAAATCAGTTCAATTAAGTCCCACAGTCAATCGTTTCACTGTTAAAAGCGATGCAACCTAGTAATATCAGAAAAATATCGCTAAATACATGTTGGTACGAATATGTGACGCAACCGTTGTAACTCAAACGGACTGATACCGTTAGAAAGGTCAATGAAATTAGTTTTTGAAACTGTCTCTATTTCTTCAGCGCGCGCTAACGGCTAGGATTGGTCCCACAGTAAAAAATGACTTATTTATCTAAATTTTTAAATAAAGCGCTACCACAGCGCCCAGTGTAATTGCTGAGTTCCAGCAATCATGTCAAATTAAGAAGAATGTTATTTCTTGGAGTCCAATTGTCTCATTTATCACATTTATAAGGTCAAAGTCCAAAATCAGTTCAATTAAGTCCCACAGTCAATCGTTTCACTGTTAAAAGCGATGCAACCTAGTAATATCAGAAAAATATCGCTAAATACATGTTGGTACGAATATGTGACGCAACCGTTGTAACTCAAACGGACTGATACCGTTAGAAGGTCAATGAAATTTAGTTTTTGAAACTGTCTCTATTTCTTCAGCGCGCGCTAACGGCTAGGATTGGTCCCACAGTAAAAAATGACTTATTTATCTAAATTTTTAAATAAAGCGCTACCAGCGCCCAGTGTAATTGCTGAGTTCCAGCAATCATGTCAAATTAAGAAGAATGTTATTTCTTGGAGTCCAATTGTCTCATTTATCACATTTATAAGGTCAAAGTCCAAAATCAGTTCAATTAAGTCCCACAGTCAATCGTTTCACTGTTAAAAGCGATGCAACCTAGTAATATCAGAAAAATATCGCTAAATACATGTTGGTACGAATATGTGACGCAACCGTTGTAACTCAAACGGACTGATACCGTTAGAAAGTCAATGAAATGTAGTTTTTGAAACTGTCTCTATTTCTTCAGCGCGCGCTAACGGCTAGGATTGGTCCCACAGTAAAAAATGACTTATTTATCTAAATTTTTAAATAAAGCGCTACCACAGCGCCCAGTGTAATTGCTGAGTTCCAGCAAAATATTAAGGTCAAAGTCAAAATCAGTCAATTCAAGTCCCACAGTCAATCGTTTCACTGTTAAAAGCGATGCAACCTAGTAATATCAGAAAAATATCGCTAAATACATGTTGGTACGAATATGTGACGCAACCGTTGTAACTCAAACGGACTGATACCGTTAGAAAGGTCAATGAAATTTAGTTTTTGAAACTGTCTCTATTTCTTCAGCGCGCGCTAACGGCTAGGATTGGTCCCACAGTAAAAAATGACTTATTTATCTAAATTTTTAAATAAAGCGCTACCTCAGCGCCCAGTGTAATTGCTGAGTTCCAGCAATCATGTCAAATTAAGAAGAATGTTATTTCTTGGAGTCCAATTTTCTCATTTATCACATTTATAAGGTCAAA
>JASGCC010003528.1:0-23575 GCA_030067915.1 Hydractinia echinata | reverse complement strand
TTTCTTCAGCGCGCTCTACGGCTAGGATTGGTCCCACAGTAAAAAATGACTTATTTATTCTAAATTTTAAATAAAGCGCTACCACAGCGCCCAGTGTAATCTTGAGTTCCAGCAATCATGTCAAATTAGAAGATGTTATTTGCTTGGAGTCCAATTGTCTCATTTATCACATTTATAGGTCAAGTCCAAAATCAGTTCAATTAAGTCCCACAGTCAATCGTTTCACTGTTAAAAGCGATGCAACTAGTAATATCAGAAAAATATCGCTAAATACATGTTGGTACGAATTGTGACGCAACCGTTGTAACTCAACGGATTGATACCTTTAGAAAGTCAATGAAATGTAGTTTTTGAAACTGTCTCTATTTCTTCAGCGCCGCTAAGGCTAGATTGTCGCCACAGTGAAATGACTTATATTATCTAAATTTTTAAATAAAGCGCTACCACAGGCCAGTGTAATCGCTGAGTTCCGCAATCATGTCAAATTAAGAGAATGTTATTTCTTGGAGTGTCAATTGTCTCATTTATCACATTTATAAGGTCAAAGTCCAAAATCAGCTTCAATTAAATCCCACAGTCAATCGTTTCACTGTTAAAGCGATGCACTAGTAATATCAGAAAAATATCGCTAAAATACATGTTGTACGAATATGTGACGCAACCGTTGAACTCAAACGGATTGATACCGTTAGAAAGTCAATGAAATGTAGTTTTTGAAACTGTCTCTATTTCTTCAGCGCGCGCTAACGGCTAGGATTGGTCCCCAGTAAAAAATGACTTATTTATCTAAATTTTTAAATAAAGCGCTACCACAGCGCCCAGTGTAATCTGCTGAGTTCAGCAGCATCATGTCAAATTAAGAAGAATGTTATTTCTTGGTAGTCCAATTGTCTCATTTATCACATTTATAGGTCAAAGTCCAAAATCAGTTCAATTAAGTCCCACAGTCAATCGCTTTCACTGTTAAAAGCGAGTGCAACCTAATAATATCAGAAAATATCGCTAAATACATGGTTGGTAATATGTGACGCAACCGTTGTAACTCAAACGGACTGATACCGTTAGAAAGTCAATGAAATTAGTTTTTTAAACTGTCTCTATTCTTCAGCGCGGCAACGGCTAGGTATGGTCCCACAGTTAAAAGATGACTTTTTATCTTAAATTTTAAATAAAGCGCTACCACAGCGCCCAGTGTAATCGCTGAGTTCCGCAATCATGTCAAATTAAGAAGAATGTTATTTCTTGGAGTCCAATTGTCTCATTTATCACTTTTATAGGTCAAAGTCCAAATCAGTTCAATTAAGTCCCACAGTCAATCGTTTCACTGTTTAAAGCGATGCAACCTAGAATATCAAGAATATCGCTAAATACATGTTGTACGAATATGTGACGCAAACGTTGTAACTCAAACGATTGATACCGTTAGAAAGTCAATGAAATGTAGTTTTTGAAACTGTCTCTAATTCTTCAGCGCGGCTAAAGGCTAGGATTGGTCCCCACAGTAAAAAATGACTTATTTATCTAAATTTTAAATAAACTGACCACAGCGCCAGGTGTAATGCTGAGTTCAGCAATCATGTCAAATTAAGAAAGAATGTTATTTTGGAGTCCAATTGTCTATTTTCACATTTATAAGGTCAAAGTCCAAAATCAGTTCAATTAAGTCCCACAGCAATCGTTTCACTGTTAAAGCATGCAACCTAGTAATATCAGAAAAATATCGCTAAATACATGTTGGTACGGAATTGTGACGCAACCGCGTTGTAACCAACGGATTGATACGTTAGAAAGTCAATGAAATGTAGTTTTTTAAACTGTCTCTATTTCTTCGGAGCGCGTACGGCTAGGATTGGTCCCACAGTAAGAATAGCTTATTATCTAAATTTTTAAATAAGAAGCGCTACCACAGCGCCAGTGTAATCTGCTGAGTTCAGCAATATGTCAAATTAAGAGAATGTTATTTCTTGGAGTCCAATTGTCTCATTTATCACATTTTATAGGTCAAAGTCCAAAATCAGTCAATTTAGTCCCAAATCGTTTCACTGTTTAAAAGCGATGCAACCTAGTAATATCAGAAAATAATTCGCTAAATACATGTTGGTACGATATGTGACGCAACCGTTGTAACGTCAAACGGATTGATACCGTTTAGAAAGTCAATGAAAGTAGTTTTTGAAACTGTCTCTATTTTTTCAGCGCGCGGCTACGAGCTAGGATTGGTCCCCACAGTAAAAATGACTTATTTACTAAATTTTTAAATAAAGCGGCTACACAGCGCCAGTGTAATGCTGAGTTCGCAATCATGTCAAATTAAGAAGAGATGTTATTTCTTGGAGTCCAATTGCTCATTTATCACATTTATTAAGGTCAAAGTCCAAAATCAGTTCAATTAAGTCCCACAGTCAATCGTTTCACTGTTAAAACGATGCAACCTAGTAATATCAGAAAAAATCGCTAAATACATGTTGGTCGAATATGTGACGCAACCGTTGTAACTCAAACGGATTGATACCGTGTAGAAAGATATGAAATGTAGTTTTTGATAACTGTCCTCTATTTCGTTCGCGCGCGCGGCTAACGGCTAGGATTGGGGGTGTCCACGGGAGTAAAAGAAGTGGAGGATTCCTCTCTTGCGGTAGAGACAGTTTCAAAAACTACATTTCCTTGACTTACTAACGGTATCATTCCGTTCCGCGTTACAACGGTTGCGTCACATATTCGTACCAACATGTATTTAGCGATATTTTTTCCGATATTATTAGGTTGCATCGCTTTTAACAGTGAAACGATTGACTGTGGGACTAAATTGAGCTGATTTTGGACTTTGACCTTATAAATGTGATAAATGAGACAATTGAACTCCAAGAAATAACATTCTTCTTAATTTGACATGATTGCTTAAACTCGAGCAGTTACACCTGGGCGCTGTGGCAGGCTTTATTTAAAAATTTAGATAAGTAAGTCATTTTGTACTGCGGGACCAATCCTAGCCCGTTAGCGCGCGCTGAAGAAATAGAGACAGTTTCAAAAACTACATTTCATTGACTTCTAACGGTATCAGTCCGTTCGCGTTACAACGGTTGCGTCACATATTCGTACCAACATGTATTTAGCGATATTTTTCCGATATTATTAGGTTGCATCGCTTTTAACAGTGAAACGATTGACTGTGGGACTTAGTTGAACTGATTTTGGACTTTGACCTTATAAATGTGATAAATGAGACCAATTGGACTCCAAGAAATAACATTCTTCTTAATTTGACAAGATTGCTTGAACTCATCAGTTACACCTGGCGCTGTGGCAGCGCTTTATTTAAAATTTAGATAAGTAAGTCATTGTACTGCGGGACCAATCCTAGCCGTTAGCGCGCGCTGAAGAAATAGAGACAGTTTCAAAAACTACATTTCATTGACTTTCTAACGGTATCAATCCGTTTGAGTTACAACGGTTGCGTCACATATTCGTACCAACATGTATTTAGCGATATTTTTCCGATATTACTAGGTTGCATCGCTTTTAACAGTGAAACCATTGACTGTGGGACTTAATGAGCTGATTTGGACTTGACCTTATAAATGTGATAAATGAGACAATTGGACTCCAAGAAATAACATTCTTCTTAATTTGGCACGATTGCTTTGAACTCAGCGATTACACTGGGCGCTGTGGTAGCGCTTTATTTAAGAATTTAGATAAATAAGTCATTTTTTACTGGTGGGACCAATCCTAGCACGTTAGCGCGCGCTGAAGAAATAGAGACAGTTTCAAAAACTACATTTCATTGACTTCTAACGGTATCAATCCGTTTGAGTTACAACGGTTGCGTCACATATTCGTACAACATGTATTTAGCGATATTTTTCCGATATTACTAGGTTGCATCGCTTTTAACAGTGAAACGATTGACTGTGGGACTTAATTGAACTGATTTTGGACTTTGACCTTATAAATGTGATAAATGACACAATTGGACTCCAAGAAATAACATTCTTCTTAATTTGACATGATTGCTTGAACTCAGCAGTTACACCTGGCGCTGTGGCAGCGCTTTATTTAAAAATTTAGATAAGTAAGTCATTTTGTACTGCGGGACCAATCCTAGCCGTTAGCGCGCGCTGAAGAAATAGAGACAGTTTCAAAAACTACATTTCATTGACTTTCTAACGGTATCAGTCCGTTTGAGTTACAACGGTTGCGTCACATATTCGTACCAACATGTATTTAGCGATATTTTTCTGATATTACTAGGTTGCATCGCTTTTAACAGTGAAACGATTGACTGTGGGACTTAATTGAACTGATTTTGGACTTTGACCTTATAAATGTGATAAATGAGACAATTGGACTCCAAGAAATAACATTCTTCTTAATTTGACATGATTGCTTGAACTCAGCGATTACACTGGGCGCTGTGGTAGCGCTTTATTTAAGAATTTAGATAATAAGTCATTTTTTACTGTGGGACCAATCCTAGCCGTTAGCGCGCGCTGAAGAAATAGAGACAGTTTCAAAAACTACATTTCATTGACTTTCTAACGGTATCAGTCCGTTTGAGTTACAACGGTTGCGTCACATATTCGTACCAACATGTATTTAGCGATATTTTTCTGATATTACTAGGTTGCATCGCTTTTAACAGTGAAACGATTGACTGTGGGACTTAATTGAGCTGATTTGGACTTTGACCTTATAAATGTGATAAATGAGACAATTGGACTCCAAGAAATAACATTCTTCTTAATTTGACATGATTGCTTGAACTCAGCGATTACACTGGGCGCTGTGGTAGCGCTTTATTTAAGAATTTAGATAAATAAGTCATTTTTTACTGTGGGACCAATCCTAGCCGTTAGCGCGCGCTGAAGAAATAGAGACAGTTTCAAAAACTACATTTCATTGACTTTCTAACGGTATCAATCCGTTTGAGTTACAACGGTTGCGTCACATATTCGTACCAACATGTATTTAGCGATATTTTTCTGATATTACTAGGTTGCATCGCTTTTAACAGTGAAACGATTGACTGTGGGACTTAATTGAACTGATTTTGGACTTTGACCTTATAAATGTGATAAATGACACAATTGGACTCCAAGAAATAACATTCTTCTTAATTTGACATGATTGCTGAACTCAGCAGTTACACCGGGCGCTGTGGTAGCGCTTTATTTAAAAATTTAGATAAGTAAGTCATTTTGTACTGCGGGACCAATCCTAGCCCGTTAGAGGCGCTGAAGAAATAGAGACAGTTTCAAAAAACTACATTTCATTGACTTTCTAACGGTATCAGTCCGTTAGAGTTACAACGGTTGCGTCACATATTCGTACCAACATGTATTTAGCGATATTTTTCTGATATTACTAGGTTGCATCGCTTTTAACAGTGAAACGAATGACTGTGGGACTTAATTGAGCTGATTTTGGACTTTGACCTTATAAATGTGATAAATGAGACAATTGGACTCCAAGAAATAACATTCTTCTTAATTTGACATGATTGCTTGAACTCAGCGATTACACTGGGCGCTGTGGTAGCGCTTTATTTAAAAATTTAGATAAATAAGTCATTTTTTACTGTGGGACCAATCCTACACGTTAGCGCGCGCTGAAGAAATAGAGACAGTTTCAAAAACTACATTTCATTGACTTTCTAACGGTATCAAGTCCGTTGAGTTACAACGGTTGCGTCACATATTCGTACCAACATGTATTTAGCGATATTTTCTGATATTACTAGGTTGCATCGCTTTAACAGTGAAACGATTGACTGTGGGACTTAATTGAACTGATTTTGGACTTTGACCTTATAAATGTGATAATGAGACAATTGGACTCCAAGAAATAACATTCTTCTTAATTTGACATGATTGCTGGAACTCAGCAGTTACACTGGGCGCTGTGGTAGCGCTTTATTTAAAAATTTAGATAAATAAGTCATTTTTACTGTGGGACCAATCCTAGCCGTTAGCGCGCGCTGAAGAAATAGAGACAGTTTCAAAAACTACATTTCATTGACTTACTAACGGTATCAGTCCGTTTGAGTTACAACGGTTGCGTCACATATTCGTACCAACATGTATTTAGCGATATTTTTCTGATATTACTAGGTTGCATCGCTTTTAACAGTGAAACGATTGACTGTGGGACTTAATTGAACTGATTTTGGACTTTGACCTTATAAATGTGATAAATGACACAATTGGACTCCAAGAAATAACATTCTTCTTAATTTGACATGATTGCTGAACTCAGCGATTACACTGGGCGCTGTGGTAGCGCTTTATTTAAAAATTTAGATAATAAGTCATTTTTACTGTCGGGACCAATCCTAGCCGTTAGCGCGCGCTGAAGAAATAGAGACAGTTTCAAAAACTACATTTCATTGACTTTCTAACGGTATCAGTCCGTTTGAGTTACAACGGTTGCGTCACATATTCGTACCAACATGTACTTAGCGATATTTTTCTGATATTACTAGGTTGCATCGCCTTTAACAGTGAAACGATTGACTGTGGGACTTAATTGAACTGATTTTGGACTTTGACCTTATAAATGTGATAAATGAGACAATTTGAACTCCAAGAAATAACATTCTTCTTAATTTGACATGATTGCTTGAACTCAGCAGTTACACCTGGGCGCTGTGGCAGCGCTTTATTTAAAAATTTAGATAAGTAAGTCATTTTGTACTGCGGGACCAATCCTAGCCGTTAGCGCGCGCTGAAGAAATAGAGACAGTTTCAAAAACTACATTTCATTGACTTACTAACGGTATCAGTCCGTTTGAGTTACAACGGTTGCGTCACATATTCGTACCAACATGTATTTAGCGATATTTTTCCGATATTACTAGGTTGCATCGCTTTTAACAGTGAAACGATTGACTGTGGGACTTAATTGAACTGATTTTGGACTTTGACCTTATAAATGTGATAAATGAGACAATTGGACTCCAAGAAATAACATTCTTCTTAATTTGACATGATTGCTTGAACTCAGCAGTTACACCTGGGCGCTGTGGCAGCGCTTTATTTAAAAATTTAGATAAATAAGTCATTTTGTACTGCGGGACCAATCCTAGCCGTTAGCGCGCGCTGAAGAAATAGAGACAGTTTCAAAAACTACATTTCATTGACTTTCTAACGGTATCAATCCGTTGAGTTACAACGGTTGCGTCACATATTCGTACCAACATGTATTTAGCGATATTTTTCCTGATATTACTAGGTTGCATCGCTTTTAACAGTGAAACGATTGACTGTGGGACTTAATTGAACTGATTTTGGACTTTGACCTTATAAATGTGATAAATGAGACAATTGGACTCCAAGAAATAACATTCTTCTTAATTTGACATGATTGCTGGAACTCAGCGATTACACTGGGCGCTGTGGTAGCGCTTTATTTAAAATTTAGATAATAAGTCATTTTTTACTGTGGGACCAATCCTAGCCGTTAGCGCGCGCTGAAGAAATAGAGACAGTTTCAAAAACTACATTTCATTGACTTTCTAACGGTATCAATCCGTTTGAGTTTACAACGGTTGCGTCACATATTCGTACCAACATGTATTTAGCGATATTTTTCCTGATATTACTAGGTTGCATCGCTTTAACAGTGAAACGATTGACTGTGGGACTTAATTGAACTGATTTTGGACTTTGACCTTATAAATGTGATAAATGAGACAATTGGACTCCAAGAAATAACATTCTTCTTAATTTGACATGATTGCTTGAACTCAGCAGTTACACTGGGCGCTGTGGCAGCGCTTTATTTAAAATTTAGATAATAAGTCATTTTGTACTGTGGGACCAATCCTAGCCGTTAGCGCGCGCTGAAGAAATAGAGACAGTTTTAAAAAACTACATTTCCTTGACTTTCTAACGGTATCAATCCGTTTGAGTTACAACGGTTGCGTCACATATTCGTACCAATATGTATTTAGCGATATTTTTCCGATATTACTAGGTTGCATCGCTTTTAACAGTGAAACGATTGACTGTGGGACTTAATTGAACTGAGTTTGGACTTTGACCTTATAAATGTGATAAATGAGACAATTGGACTCCAAGAAATAACATTCTTCTTAATTTGACATGATTGCTGGAACTCAGCGATTACACTGGGCGCTGTGGTAGCGCTTTATTTAAAAATTTAGATAAATAAGTCATTTTTACTGTGGGACCAATCCTAGCCGTTAGCGCGCGCTGAAGAAATAGAAGACAGTTTCAAAAACTTACATTTCATTGACTTTCTAACGGTATCAGTCCGTTGCGTTACAACGGTTGCGTCACATATTCGTACCAACATGTATTTAGCGATATTTTTCTGATATTACTAGGTTGCATCGCTTTTAACAGTGAAACGATTGACTGTGGGACTTAATTGAACTGATTTTGGACTTTGACCTTATAAATGTGATAAAATGAGACAATTGGACTCCAAGAAATAACATTCTTCTTAATTTGACATGATTGCTTGAACTCCAGGCCCACCTGGCGCTGTGGCAGCGCTTTATTTAAAAATTTAGATAAATAAGTCATTTTTGTACTGTGGGACCAATCCTAGCCGTTAGCGCGCGCTGAAGAAATAGAGACATTTTTCAAAAAACTACATTTCATTGACTTTCTAACGGTATCAGTCCGTTTGAGTTACAACGGTTGCGTCACATATTCGTACCAACATGTATTTAGCGATATTTTTCCGATATTACTAGGTTGCATCGCTTTTAACAGTGAAACGATTGACTGTGGGACTTAATTGAGCTGAGTTTTGGACTTTGACCTTATAAATGTGATAAATGAGACAATTGGACTCCAAGAAATAACATTCTTTCTTAATTTGACATGAATTGCTGGAACTCAGCGATTACACTGGCGCTGTGGTAGCGCTTTATTTAAAATTTAGATAAATAAGTCATTTTTTACTGTGGGACGAATCCTAGCCGTTAGCGCGCCTGAAGAAATAGAGACAGTTTTCAAAAACTACATTTCATTGACTTTCTAACGGTATCAGTCCGTTTCAGTTACAACGGTTGCGTCACATATTCGTACCAACATGTATTTAGGCTATATTTTTCTGATATTACTAGGTTGCATCGCTTTTAACAGTGAAACGATTGACTTGTGGACTTAATTGAACTGATTTTGGACTTTGACCTTATAAATGTGATAAATGAGACAATTGGACTCCAAGAAATAACATTCTTCTTAATTTGACATGATTGCTTGAACTCAGCGATTACAACTGGGCGCTGTGGCAGCGCTTTATTTAAAAATTTAGATAAGTAAGTCATTTTTACTGTGGGACCAATCCTAGCCGTTAGCGCGCGCTGAAGAAATAGAGACAGTTTCAAAACTACATTTGCATTGACTTTCTAACGGTATCAGTCCGTTTGAGTTACAACGGTTGCGTCACAATATTCGTACCAACATGTATTTTAGCGATATTTTTCCGATATTACTAGGTTGCATCGCTTTAAACAGTGAAACGATTGACTGTGGGACTTAATTGAACTGATTTGGACTTTGACCTTATAAATGTGATAAATGAGACAATTGGACTCCAAGAAATAACATTCTTCTTAATTGACATGATTGCTTGAACTCAGCGATTACACTGGGCGCTGTGGTAGCGCTTTATTTAAAAATTTAGATAAATAAGTCATTTTTTACTGTGGGACCAATCCTAGCCGTTAGCCGCGCGCTGAAGAAATAGAGACAGTTTCAAAAAACTACATTTCATTGACTTTCTAACGGTATCAGTCCGTTTGAGTTACAACGGTTGCGTCACATATTCGTACCAACATGTATTTAGCGATATTTTTCCGGTATTACTAGGTTGCATCGCTTTTAACAGTGAAACGATTGACTGTGGGACTTAATTGAACTGATTTTGGACTTTGACCTTATAAATGTGATAAATGAGACAATTGAACTCCAAGAAATAACATTCTTCTTAATTTGACATGATTGCTTGAACTCAGCGATTACACTGGCGCTGTGGTAGCGCTTTATTTAATAATTTTAGATAAATAAGTCATTTTTTACTGTGGGACCAATACTAGCCGTTAGCAGCCGCGCTGAAGAAATATAGACAGTTTCAAAAATACATTTCATTGACTTTCTAACGGTATCAGTCCGTTTTGAAGTTACACGGTTGCGTCACATATTCGTACCAACATGTATTTAGCTATATTTTTCTGATATTACTAGGTTGCATCGCTTTTAACAGTGAAACGATTGACTGTGGACTTAATTGAACTGATTTGGAACTTTGACCTTATAAATGTGATAAATGAGACAATTGGACTCCAAGAAATAACATTCTTCTTAATTTGACATGATTGCTTGAACTCAGCAGTTACACCTGGCGCTGTGGCAGCGCTTTATTTAAAAATTTAGATAAGTAGTCATTTTGTACTGCGGGACCAATCCTACCGTTAGCGCGCGCTGAAGAAATAGAGACAGTTTCAAAAACTACATTTCATTGACTTCTAACGGTATCAATCCGTTTGAGTTACAAACGGTTGCGTCACATATTCGTACCAACATGTATTTAGCTATATTTTTTCTGATATTACTAGGTTGCATCGCTTTTAACAGTGAAACGATTGACTGTGGGACTTAATTGAACTGAGTTTGGACTTTGACCTTATAAATGTGATAAATGAGACAATTGGACTCCAAGAAATAACATTTCTTCTTAATTTGACATGATGCTGGCTCAGCGATTACACTGGGCGCTGTGGTAGCGCTTTATTTAAAAATTTAGATAAATAAGTCATTTTTTACTGTGGGACGCAATACTAGCCGTTAGCGGCGCCTGAAGAAATAGAGACAGTTTTCAAAAACTACATTTCATTGACTTACTAACGGTATCAGTCCGTTCGCGTAACAACGGTTGCGTCACATATTCGTACCAACATGTATTAGCTATATTTTTCTGATATTACTAGGTTGCATCGCTTTTAACAGTGAAAACGATTGACTGTGGGACTTAATTGAACTGATTTTAGACTTTGACCTTATAAATGTGATAAATGAGACAATTGGACTCCAAGAAATAACATTCTTCTTAATTTGACATGATTGCTTGAACTCAGCAGTTACACCTGGGCGCTGTGGCAGCGCTTTATTTAAAAATTTAGATAATAAGTCATTTTGTACTGTGGGACCAATCCTAGCCGTTAGCGCGCGCTGAAGAAAATAGAGACAGTTTCAAAAACTACATTTCATTGACTTTCTAACGGTATCAGTCCGTTTGAGTTACAACGGTTGCGTCACATATTCGTACCAACATGTATTTAGCGATATTTTTCCGATATTACTAGGTTGCATCGCTTTTAACAGTGAAACGATTGACTGTGGGACTTAATTGAACTGATTTTGGACTTTGACCTTATAAATGTGATAAATGAGACAATTGGACTCCAAGAAATAACATTCTTCTTAATTTGACATGATTGCTTGAACTCAGCGATTACACTGGCGCTGTGGCAGCGCTTATTTAAAAATTTAGATAAGTAAGTCATTTTGTACTGCGGGACCAATCCTAGCCCGTTTACGCGCGCTGAAGAAATAGAGACAGTTTCAAAAACTACATTTCATTGACTTTCTAACGGTATCAGTCCGTTTCGAGTTACAACGGTTGCGTCACATATTCGTACCAACATGTATTTAGCGATATTTTTCCGATATTACTAGGTTGCATCGCTTTTAACAGTGAAACGATGACTGTGGGACTTAATTGACTGATTTTGGACTTTGACCTTATAAATGTGATAAATGAGACAATTGGACTCCAAGAAATAACATTCTTCTTAATTTGACATGATTGCTTGAACTCAGCATTTACACCTGGCGCTTGGCAGCGCTTTATTTAAAGATTTAGATAAATAAGTCATTTTGTACTGCGGGAACCAATCCTAGCGTTAGCGCGCGCTGAAGAAATAGAGACAGTTTCAAAAAACTACATTTCATTGACTTTCTAACGGTATCAGTCCGTTTGAGTTACAACGGTTGCGTCACATATTCATACCAACATGTATTTAGCGATATTTTTCTGATATTACTAGGTTGCATCGCCTTTTACAGTGAAACGATTGACTGTGGGACTTAATTGAACTGATTTTGGACTTTGACTTTATAAATGTGATAAATGAGACAATTGAACTCCAAGAAATAACATTCTTCTTAATTTGACATGATTGCTTGAACTCCGCAGTTACACCTGGCGCTGTGGCAGGGCTTTATTTAAAAATTTAGATAAGTAAGTCATTTTGTACTGCGGGACCAATCCTAGCCGTTAGCGCGCGCTGAAGAAATAGAGCCAGTTTCAAAAACTACATTTCATTGACTTACTAACGGTATCATTTCGTTCGCGTTACAACGGTATGATATGATATGACATGATTAATTTATTTATAGTTGACAAGTTTACAAGAAAATGTAGCTCTGAGGCTAATTAAAGTCAACTTTAAAAACATTAAAAACAATAAATAACTAAATATAAAAAATCTATAAAGAATACCGTATATACAATTTTTTTAAATATTTTAAATAATATGTCAAAGGATAGACAAAGGAAGACAACGGGGAAACTAAAGAAAACCTAATTCAGGTATAAAAGTTTTGCATATTCTGCAAGGACAATGGTTTGGAATCCAGTTTCTTATTTTGCTTCGAAACTCAATTAAAGTACCAGCGTTCCGATACTCGTTAGGCAAAGAGTTCCAAAGCTTTAACCCAACATTAGACAGTGTTTCGATCCCATATCTCACTGAAAATATTTTGTTACTCTTGAGTTTGTCCTTCCTCAAATTATACACTGGTTCAGGAAAGATAAAAAGTTCATTCAACATTTCTGGACCTGTTTTTGTTTTAGCTTTATACAGCTCAGTAACAAGGATGCGTAAGTTCGTTTGGTGAATTGTAACGCTCCCATTTTTCGATAAAAGCTCTTCAAATGAGGATTGATAGTCTTGATAGATAATTCTTAGTGCTCTTTCATGTATATGGTTTATCCTATTGTTTAATTTACGACTGTGAAACATCCATACTAATGGACAGTACGAAAAATGACTAGTGACAAAAGCATTAATAATCAGCTTTCGCTGGTCTAATGTCATTAAGGAAGATAACCTTGCAAGCGCACTAACTTTCTGGCCTGCCTTGTTACAGAGCTGATTAACATGTTCCTCGAAAGAAAGTTTGTTGTCTATAGTTATACCAAGCAGTTTCTCAGTTTGAGAATTGTTTAGAAGTTCATCACAAACTTTTAATCGTACATCAGTTTTGTTAGTAAAAAAATGTGATTTTTCTGGGTTGGCTTTCATACCGTTATTTTCAAACCAAGTAAATATTATAATTGCTGCATATTCAATCTTTTCAATAACTTCGTTGATATTCTTTCCTATTGAAAATGGGGTTGTATCATCAGCATAGTTGACAATGTCCATATATGGGACAAAAAGGAAAAGATCGCATAAAAATATATTGAAAAGCAAAGGACCCAAAATTGATCCTTGCGGTACGCCGTATTTTATTTTTGTCCATGCACTATAATTGTTATTTATACGTACTCGCTGTTTCCTGTCAATTAGGTACGATTTTATAAACAGCAAAGAGTTCATATCAAAGCCATATGCATGAAGTTTTGCTAGTAAGAGCTCGTGTGGTATGCAGTCAAATGCCTTAGACAAATCAGTTAAAAGCGCTCCAAATGTGCCACCTTTGTCAAGACTGTTTTTCCATTTTTCAATCATACTTATGAGGCATTGTTGTGAACTGTGCCCCTTGCGAAAACCAAATTGAAGTTTCGAAAATAATGGCTCGAAGAAGGTGTATATTTGGTCATACATGCATCTTTCATAGATTTTTGAGATGTTCGATAGGATGCTTACAGGTCTATAGTTCGCCTTTTCAGTGCGCAGTCCTTTCTTGTGTGTAGGAGTAATATCGGCGTTTTTCAAAGATGTTGGAAATTCAGAACTTTTTAACGATTGAGTAAAATTTTCCGTAATGAATTGGCTAAAAATATCACTGTTTTCTTTGATGATGTTAGTAGGAATATCATCTTTCTGCTGCGCCTTTTTTGGATCAAGTTTTCGAATGTATTTTTCAACATTTTCAAATGCAATTTGTTTAAAAGAAAATTTTGTGCTGCTTTTTGCGCTTTTTCTTATCTTTTCTACACTAGGATGAGATTTATATTTATATATTATCGAATTTATTTGATCTTCGGGTCTGTTTTCATTACTTGAAGGTTGTATATTTGCGTCACATATTCGTACCAACATGTATTTAGCGATATTTTTCTGATATTATTAGGTTGCATTGCTTTTAACAGTGAAACGATTGACTGTGGGACTTAATTGAGCTGATTTTGGACTTTGACCTTATAAATGTGATAAATGAGACAATTGAGCTCCAAGAAATAACATTCTTCTTAATTTGACATGATTGCTTAAACTCAGCAGTTACACCTGGCGCTGTGGCAGGGCTTTATTTAAAAATTTAGATAAGTAAGTCATTTTGTACTGCGGGACCAATCCTAGCCGTTAGCGCGCGCTGAAGAAAGAGAGACAGTTTCAAAAACTACATTTCATTGACTTACTAACGGTATCAGTCCGTTCGCGTTACAACGGTTGCGTCACATATTCGTACCAACATGTATTTAGCGATATTTTTCCGATATTATTAGATTGCATCGCTTTTAACAGTGAAACGATTGACTGTGGGACTTAATTGAACTGATTTTGGACTTTCACCTTATAAATGTGATAAATGAGACAATTGGACTCCAAGAAATAACATTCTTCTTAATTTGACAAGATTGCTTGAACTCAGCAGTTACACTGGCGCTGTGGTAGCGCTTTATTTAAAAATTTAGATAAGTAAGTCATTTTTACTGTGGGACCAATCCTAGCCGTTAGCGGCGCGCTGAAAGAAATAGAGACAGTTTCAAAAACTACATTTCATTGACTTTCTAACGGTATCAGTCCGTTTGAGTTACAACGGTTGCGTCACATATTCGTACCAACATTGTATTTAGCGATATTTTTCCTGATATTACTTAGGTTGCATCGCTTTTAACAGTGAAACGATTGACTGTGGGACTTAATTGAACTGATTTTTGGACTTTGACCTTATAAATGTGATAAATGAGACAATTGGACTCCAAGAAATAACATTCTCTTAATTTGACATGAATTGCTTGAACTCAGCATTACAACTGGCGCTGTGGCAGCGGCTTATTTAAAGATTTAGATAAGTAAGTCACTTTGTACTGTGGGACCAATCCTAGCCGTTAGCGCGCGCTGAAGAAATAGAGACAGTTTCAAAAACTACATTTCATTGAACTTTCTAACGGTATCAATCCGTTTGAGTTACAAACGGTTGCGTCACATATTCGTACCAACATGTATTTAGCGATATTTTTCTCGATATTACTTAGGTTGCATCGCCTTTTAAACAGTGAAACGATTGACTGTGGGACTTAATTGAGCTGATTTTGGACTTTGACCTTATAAATGTGATAAATGAGACAATTGGACTCCAAGAAATAAACATTCTTCTTAATTTGACATGATTGCTTGAAACTCAGCGATTACACTGGGCGCTGTGGCAGCGCTTTATTTAAAATTTAGATAAATAAGTCATTTTTTACTGTGGGACCATCCTAGCCGTTACGCGCGGCTGAAGAAAATAGAGACAGTTTCAAAAACTACATTTCATTGACTTTCTAAACGGTATCAATCCGTTGAGTTACAACGGTTGCGTCACATATTCGTACCAACATGTATTTAGCGATATTTTTCCGATATTACTAGGTTTGCATCGCTTTTAAACAGTGAAACGATTGGACTGTGGGACTTAATTGAAACTGATTTTGGACTTTGACCTTATAAATGTGATAAATGAGACAATTTGAACTCAAGAAATAACATTCTTCTTAATTTGACATGATTGCTTGAACTCAGCAGTTACACCTGGCGCTGTGGCAGCGCTTTATTTAAAATTTAGATAAGTAAGTCATTTTGTACTGCGGGACCAATCCTAGCCGTTAGCGCGCGCTGAAGAAATAGAGACAGTTTCAAAAACTACATTTCATTGACTTTCTAACGGTATCATCCGTTTGAGTTACAACGGTTGCGTCACATATTCGTACCAACATGTATTTAGCTATATTTTTCTGATATTACTAGGTTTGCATCGCTTTTAACAGTGAAACGATTGACTGTGGGACTTAATTGAACTGATTTTGGACTTTGACCTTATAAATGTGATAAATGAGACAATTGAACTCCAAGAAATAACATTCTTCTTAATTTGACATGATTGCTTGAACTCAGCGATTACACTGGGCGCTGTGGTAGCGCTTTATTTAAAAATTTAGATAATAAGTCATTTTTACTGTGGGACCAATACTAGCCCGTTAGCGCGCGCTGAAGAAATAGAGACAGTTTCAAAAAACTACATTTCATTGACTTCTAAGGTATCAGTCCGTTTGAGTTACAACGGTTGCGTCACATATTCGTACAAACATGTATTTAGCGATATTTTTCCGATATTACTAGGTTTGCATCGCTTTTAACAGTGAAACGATTGACTGTGGGACTTAATTGAAACTGATTTTGGACTTTGACCTTATAAATGTGATAAATGAGACAATTGGACTCCAAGAAATAACATTCTTCTTAATTTGGACATGATTGCTTGAACTCAGCAGTTACACCTGGGCGCTGTGGCAGCGCTTTATTAAAAATTTAGATAATAAGTCATTTGTACTGCGGGACCAATTCTAGCCGTTAGCGCGCGCTGAAGAAATAGAGACAGTTTCAAAAACTACATTTCATTGACTTTCTAACGGTATCAATCCGTTTGAGTTACAACGTTGCGTCACATATTCGTACCAACATGTATTTAGCGATATTTTTCTGATATTACTAGGTTGCATCGCTTTTAACAGTGAAACGATTGACTGTGGGACTTAATTGAACTGATTTTGGACTTTGACCTTATAAATGTGATAAATGAGACAATTGACTCCAAGAAATAACATTCTTCTTAATTTGACAATGATTGCTTGAACTCAGCAGTTACACCTGGCGCTGTGCAGCGGCTTTATTAAAATTTAGATAAGTAAGTCATTTTGTACTGCGGGACCAATCCTAGCCGTTAGCGCGCGCTGAAGAAATAGAGACAGTTTCAAAAACTACATTTCATTGACTTTCTAACGGTATCAATCCGTTTGAGTTACAACGGTTGCGTCACATATTCGTACCAACATGTATTTAGCGATATTTTTCCGATATTACTAGGTTGCATCGCTTTTAACAGTGAAACGATTGACTGTGGGGACTTAATTGAGCTGATTTTGGACTTTGACCTTATAAATGTGATAAATGAGCAATTGGACTCCAAGAATAACATTCTTCTTATTGAACATGATTGCTGAACTCAGCAGTTACACCTGGCGCTGTGGCAGCGCTTTATTTAAAAATTTAGATAAGTAGTCATTTTGTTACTGCGGGACCAATCCTAGCCGTTAGCGCGCGCTGAAGAATAGAGACAGTTTCAAAACTACATTTCATTGACTTTCTAACGGTATCAAGTCCGTTTGAGTTACAACGGTTGCGTCACATATTCGTACCAACATGTATTTAGCGATATTTTTCTGATATTACTAGGTTGCATCGCTTTTAAAGTGAAACGATTGACTGTGGGACTTAATTGAACTGATTTTGGACTTTGACCTTATAAATGTGATAAATGAGACAATTGGACTCCAAGAAATAACATTCTTCTTAATTTGACATGATTGCTTGAACTCAGCGATTACACTGGCCGCTGTGGTAGCGCTTTATTTAAGAATTTAGATAAATAAGTCATTTTTTACTGTGGGACCAATCTAGCCGTTAGCGCGCGCTGAAGAAATAGAGACAGTTTTCAAAAACTACATTTCATTGACTTTCTAACGTATCAGTCCGTTGAGTTACAACGGTTGCGTCACATATTTCGTACCAACATGTATTTAGCTATATTTTTCTGATATTACTAGGTTGCATCGCTTTTAACAGTGAAACGATTGACTGTGGGACTTAATTGAGCTGATTTTGGACTTTGACCTTATAAATGTGATAAATGAGACAATTGGACTCCAAGAAATAACATTCTTCTTAATTTGACATGATTGCTAGAACTCAGCAGTTACACCGGGCGCTGTGGCAGCGCTTTATTTAAAAATTTAGATAAGTAAGTCATTTGTTACTGCGGGACCAATCCTAGCCGTTTAGCGCGCGCTGAAGAAATAGAGACAGTTTCAAAAACTACATTTCATTGACTTTCTAACGGTATCAGTCCGTTTGAGTTACAACGGTTGCGTCACATATTCGTACCAACATGTATTTAGCGATATTTTTCTGATATTACTAGGTTGCATCGCTTTTAACAGTGAAACGATTGACTGTGGGACTTAATTGAACTGATTTTGGACTTTGACCTTATAAATGTGATAAATGAGACAATTGGACTCCAAGAATAACATTCTTCTTAATTTGACATGATTGCTTGAACTCAGCAGTTACACTGGCGCTGTGGAGCGCTTTATTTAAAAATTTAGATAAATAAGTCATTTTGTACTGCGGGACCAATCCTAGCCGTTAGCGCGCTGAAGAAATAGAGACAGTTTCAAAAACTACATTTCATTGACTTTCTAACGGTATCAATCCGTTTGAGTTACAACGGTTGCGTCACATATTCGTACCAACATGTATTTAGCGATATTATTTCCGATATTACTAGGTTGCATCGCTTTTAACATGAAACGATTGACTGTGGGACTTAATTGAGCTGATTTTGGACTTTGACCTTATAAATGTGATAAATGAGACAATTTGAACTCCAAGAAATAACATTCTTCTTAATATTACATGATTGCTGTATTTCTTATTTCTAACTACCGTTAGAAATAAGAAAGGAAGAATCTATTACTGAATTTGAAAAGAACATTAAATATTTTTGACATTAAATTAAATAACTTTATCACGTCACAGCCATTTTGAGCCTATGAATTTTTTCTCTTTTGTTTTTGCATTGTTTAATTTTACATATTATATAGTTTTTACTTGTTTTATAATTTTTAACTTATTTTAACAGGTGGAACATTAATAACAGCTGTAAATATTTTTTACGTAGCTGAAGTTTTTAACCTGTGTAAATATTTTAATAATAATAATAATAATAATAATAATATAATAAGAATTTAGATAAATAAGTCATTTTCTTGCTGTGGGACCAATACTAGCCGTTAGCGCGCGCTGAAGAAATAGAGACAGTTTCAAAAACTAAATTTCATTGACTTTCTAACGGTATAGTCCGTTTGAGTTACAACGGTTGCGTCACATATTCATACCAACATGTATTTAGCGATATTTTTCTGATATTACTAGGTTGCATCGCCTTTAACAGTGAAACGATTGACTGTGGGATTTAATTGAACTGATTTTGGACTTTGACCTTATAAATGTGATAAATGAGACAATTGAACTCCAAGAAATAACATTCTTCTTAATTTGACATGATTGCTTGAACTCCGCAGTTACACCTGGCGCTGTGGCAGGGCTTTATTTAAAAATTTAGATAAGTAAGTCATTTTGTACTGCGGGACCAATCCTAGCCGTTAGCGCGCGCTGAAGATATAGAGCCAGTTTCAAAAACTACATTTCATTGACTTACTAACGGTATCATTCCGTTCGCCGTTACAACGGTTGCGTCACATATTCGTACCAACATGTATTTAGCGATATTTTTCCGATATTATTAGGTTGCATCGCTTTTAACAGTGAAACGATTGACTGTGGGACTTAATTGATCTGATTTTGGACTTTGACCTTATAAATGTGATAAATGAGACAATTGACTCCAAGAAATAACATTCTTCTTAATTTGACAAGATTGCTTGAACTCAGCAGTTACACTTGGCGCTGTGGCAGCGCTTTATTTAAAAATTTAGATAAGTAAGTCATTTTGTACTGCGGGACCAATCCTAGCCGTTAGCGCGCGCTAAAGAAATAGAGACAGTTTCAAAACTACATTTCATTGACTTTCTAACGGTATCAATCCGTTTGAGTTACAACGGTTGCGTCACATATTCGTACCAACATGTATTTAGCGACATTTTTCCGATATTACTAGGTTGCATCGCTTTTAACAGTGAAACGATTGACTGTGGGATGAATTGAACTGATTTTGGACTTTGACCTTATAAATGTGATAAATGATACAATTTGAACTCCAAGAAATAACATTCTTCTTAATTTTACATGATTGCTTGAACTCAGCATTACACTGGGCGCTGTGGTAGCGTTTTATTTAAGAAATTTAGATAAATAAGTCATTTTTTACTGTGGGACAATACTAGCCGTTAGCGCGCGCTGAAGAAATAGAGACAGTTTCAAAAACTAAATTTCATTGACTTTCTAACGGTATCAGTCCGTTTGAGTTACAACGGTTGCGTCACATATTCATACACATGTATTTAGCGATATTTTTCTGATATTACTAGGTTGCATCGCCTTTTACAGTGAAACGATTGACTGTGGGACTTAATTGAACTGATTTTGGACTTTGACTTTATAAATGTGATAAATGAGACAATTGAACTCCAAGAAATAACATTCTTCTTAATTTGACATGATTGCTTGAACTCCGCAGTTACACCTGGCGCTGTGGCAGGGCTTTATTTAAAAATTTAGATAAGTAAGTCATTTTGTACTGCGGGACCAATCCTAGCCGTTAGCGCGCGCTGAAGAAATAATAGCAGTTTCAAAACTACATTTCATTGACTTACTAACGGTATCATTTCGTTCGCGTTACAACGGTATGATATGATATGACATGATTAATTTATTTATAGTTGACAAGTTTACAAGAAAATGTAGCTCTGAGGCTAATTAAAGTCAACTTTAAAAACATTAAAAACAATAAATAACTAAATATAAAAAATCTATAAAGAATACCGTATATACAATTTTTTAAATATTTTAAATAATATGTCAAAGGATAGACAAAGGAAGACAACGGGGAAACTAAAGAAAACCTAATTCAGGTATAAAAGTTTTGCATATTCTGCAAGGACAATGGTTTGGAATCCAGTTTCTTATTTTGCTTCGAAACTCAATTAAAGTACCAGCGTTCCGATACTCGTTAGGCAAAGAGTTCCAAAGCTTTAACCCAACATTAGACAGTGTTTCGATCCCATATCTCACTGAAAATATTTTGTTACTCTTGAGTTTGTCCTTCCTCAAATTATACACTGGTTCAGGAAAGATAAAAAGTTCATTCAACATTTCTGGACCTGTTTTTGTTTTAGCTTTATACAGCTCAGTAACAAGGATGCGTAAGTTCGTTTGGTGAATTGTAACGCTCCCATTTTTCGATAAAAGCTCTTCAAATGAGGATTGATAGTCTTGATAGATAATTCTTAGTGCTCTTTCATGTATATGGTTTATCCTATTGTTTAATTTACGACTGTGAAACATCCATACTAATGGACAGTACGAAAAATGACTAGTGACAAAAGCATTAATAATCAGCTTTCGCTGGTCTAATGTCATTAAGGAAGATAACCTTGCAAGCGCACTAACTTTCTGGCCTGCCTTGTTACAGAGCTGATTAACATGTTCCTCGAAAGAAAGTTTGTTGTCTATAGTTATACCAAGCAGTTTCTCAGTTTGAGAATTGTTTAGAAGTTCATCACAAACTTTTAATCGTACATCAGTTTTGTTAGTAAAAAAATGTGATTTTTCTGGGTTGGCTTTCATACCGTTATTTTCAAACCAAGTAAATATTATAATTGCTGCATATTCAATCTTTTCAATAACTTCGTTGATATTCTTTCCTATTGAAAATGGGGTTGTATCATCAGCATAGTTGACAATGTCCATATATGGGACAAAAAGGAAAAGATCGCATAAAAATATATTGAAAAGCAAAGGACCCAAAATTGATCCTTGCGGTACGCCGTATTTTATTTTTGTCCATGCACTATAATTGTTATTTATACGTACTCGCTGTTTCCTGTCAATTAGGTACGATTTTATAAACAGCAAAGAGTTCATATCAAAGCCATATGCATGAAGTTTTGCTAGTAAGAGCTCGTGTGGTATGCAGTCAAATGCCTTAGACAAATCAGTTAAAAGCGCTCCAAATGTGCCACCTTTGTCAAGACTGTTTTTCCATTTTTCAATCATACTTATGAGGCATTGTTGTGAACTGTGCCCCTTGCGAAAACCAAATTGAAGTTTCGAAAATAATGGCTCGAAGAAGGTGTATATTTGGTCATACATGCATCTTTCATAGATTTTTGAGATGTTCGATAGGATGCTTACAGGTCTATAGTTCGGCTTTTCAGTGCGCAGTCCTTTCTTGTGTGTAGGAGTAATATCGGCGTTTTTCAAAGATGTTGGAAATTCAGAACTTTTTAACGATTGAGTAAAATTTTCCGTAATGAATTGGCTAAAAATATCACTGTTTTCTTTGATGATGTTAGTAGGAATATCATCTTTCTGCTGCGCCTTTTTTGGATCAAGTTTTCGAATGTATTTTTCAACATTTTCAAATGCAATTTGTTTAAAAGAAAATTTTGTGCTGCTTTTTGCGCTTTTTCTTATCTTTTCTACACTAGGATGAGATTTATATTTATATATTATCGAATTTATTTGATCTTCGGTCTGTTTTCATTACTTGAAGGTTGTATATTTGCGTCAACATATTCGTACCAACATGTATTTAGCGATATTTTTCTGATATTATTAGGTTGCATTGCTTTTAACAGTGAAACGATTGACTGTGGGACTTAATTGAGCTGATTTTGGACTTTGACCTTATAAATGTGATAAATGAGACAATTGAGCTCCAAGAAATAACATTCTTCTTAATTTGACATGATTGCTTAAACTCAGCAGTTACACCTGGCGCTGTGGCAGGGCTTTATTTAAAAATTTAGATAAGTAAGTCATTTTGTACTGCGGGACAATCCTAGCCGTTAGCGCGCGCTGAAGAAAGAGAGACAGTTTCAAAAAACTACATTTCATTGACTTACTAACGGTATCAGTCCGTTCGCGTTACAACGGTTGCGTCACATATTCGTACAACATGTATTTAGCGATATTTTTTCCGATATTATTAGATTGCATCGCTTTTAACAGTGAAACGATTGAATGTGGGACTTAATTGAACTGATTTTGGACTTTCACCTTATAAATGTGATAAATGAGACAATTGGACTCCAAGAAATAACATTCTTCTTAATTTGACAAGATTGCTTGAACTCAGCAGTTACACCTGGCGCTGTGGCAGCGCTTTATTTAAAAATTTAGATAAGTAAGTCATTTTGTACTGTGGGACCAAATCCTAGCCGTTAGCGCGCGCTGAAGAAATAGAGACAGTTTCAAAAACTACATTTCTTATACACGTCTCATACAGTGTGAACGTGTGCGTAAACAGAGTACAAATTATATTCACTATCTCTCTCCGTTTGATCCTCTTCTCTTTGGCTTACTTTT
>JASGCC010003527.1:5000-23579 GCA_030067915.1 Hydractinia echinata | reverse complement strand
GACGGCTTTAGTGGCAGCAACACAAATATGAATACAGCCTGCGCTAGCTCAGTCGGCTAGAGCTAGAGACTCTTAATCTCAGGTCGTGGGTTCGAGCCACGTTTGGGGTTTTTGATAGTCTTTGATTGCATACCAAGCGCCCTGGAAAATCGCCAAGTGTTCCTTCTAAGCATACTCGGATCGCTGGATTCAAAGTCCAGAGTTGCTAACCTATTACACCATAGACGAACGTGCGACGAAGACTGGGTTTGCAGACCCACGCGGGCCAGAGCCCATGGATTGCATGTCATCGCTTAATCACTCGGCCAGCCTTCTGTATTTAAATCTGTAACATCGTTACTTTATGGAAGCTAACATTGTCTGAACTGTTTCAGTCAGCGTAACCTTTACCAGCCCAAACATGGGCGATGTAATTAAAGTGGGCCCAATTTTATAATCTTAAGATGTGTTCATTAGCGTGTAAGTCCAAGACCGGCTTTGTTGCAGCACGCGAAATAACTGAATCACGGCCTGGCTAGGCTTCAGTCGTGTAGAGCATGGACTCTTAATTCGTCAGGGTCGTCGGGAGTCAACCCACGTTGGGCGTTTTCTGATAGTCTTTTGATTGCTTACAACGCTGCCATGGAAATCGCCAAGTCTCCTTCTAAGCAGTTCGTTGCTGACAATCAACGCGCTCAAAGTTGAAGAATGACTTAACGGGATTCAATTATAGCCTGTTCAATTTTAGATTAAATCATCCCTTCGCCTCATGGTTTCTTTAACAAAGATTAAATCAGAGTTGAAAAAGTTAAGTCAGGTTTCCGAGATTTGAACTCGGATCGCTGGATGCAAAGTCCAGAGTTTGCTAACCATTACACCAGTAGAAACCGAACGTGCGGCGAGATTGGGTTTCGTACCCCGCGGGCAGCCAATGGGATTAAGCAGTCATTCGCCTTAACACTCGACCCCTCGTCTATTTTGGAACACTTCCTACTTTATTGGTGAAGCTAACATGCTGGACTGTTTCCAGTCGTAACTTCTTTACGAGCCCAAACATTGGGAGTGAATTAAGTGGCCAATTTAAGTAATCTTAATATGTGTTTCATTGAGCGTGCGCTACAAGACAAGCTGTTAGAAAAAAAACAAAAAGAAAATTAAACTACTGAAGAAAAAAAAGAAATACTGGCCAGCACAAATAAAGAATCAGCCTGGCTCATGCTCAGTCGGATATAGAGCATGAGACTCTTAATCTCAGAGTCGTGGCGTCCGGAGCCCCTCGGTTGGGCGTTTCTGATAGGTCTTTGGATTGCAGTTACCAAACGGCGCCTGGAAATCGCCAAGTGCTCACTTCTAAAGTATCAGTGCTGCAATCAACGCGAAAAGTTGAAGAAATGACTTGAACGCATTCAAAATTTGCCTGACTGTCAATTTAGTGATAAAAATCATCCATTCCTTACGTCGTTTCTTAAACAAAAGATTAAATCAGAGTCTGAAAAAAAAGTACAGGTTTCTACCGCAGTGTTGAACTCGGAATCGCTGCGATTCAAAGTCCCGAGTTGCTAAACCATTACACATAGAACCGAACGTTGTCGACAATGATGGGTATTCGGAACCACGCGGAGAAGAGCAATGGATTAGCAGTTCCATCGCCTTAACCTTCGGCCACCTCGTTTAATTCTGTAACACGTCAATCTAACTTTTGAAAGCTAATTGCTGAAACCTGTTTCCCAGCACGAGAACCTTTTACCGGCCCAAACAGTGGGAGTAATTAATTTTGCCAAATTATTTTAAGTAATCTTAGTGTGATTCCGATAGCGTTAAGTCCAGACGGCTTTGTAGTCGGCAGCACAGAATTAATGAAATCAGCCTGGCTGCTCAGTCGTCTTAGAGCAATGAGGACTTCAGGAGTCGTGGGTTCGAGCCCCAGCGTTTTGGCATTATTATGATAGTATTTGGATTGCATTACAGACGCGCCCTGAATCGCCAAGTCTCCTTCTAGCATCAGTGCTGCAATCGACGCCGCAAAAAGTTGAAAATGACTCATTGAACGCATTCAAATATGGCACTGGTCAATTTTAGATAAATCATTCCTTCCTCAACGGTTCTTAAACAAAAGATTAAATCAGAGTTGAAAAAGTAAGTAGGTTCTCCGAGATTTGAACTCGCGATCGGCTGGATTCAAAGTCAGAGGGTGCTAACCATTACACCATAGAGCCGAACGTTGGACGAGATGGGATATCGAAACCACGCGGGACCAGAGGCCCAATGGAATTAGCAGTCATCGCCTTAACCACTCGCCACCTTCGTCTATTTCTGGAACACGTCTAACTTATGGAAAGCTAACATTGGCTGAACCTGTTTCCAGTCACGTAACCTTTTACAGCCCAAACAGTGGGAGTAATTAAGTGGGCAATTATTACAGTATCTTAAGTGTGTTCCGATTAGCGCTTAAGTCACAAGACGGCTTTAGGTGGCAGCACCAAATAATAATGAATCCGCCTGCTAGCTACAGTCGTGATGTGAGCAGTGGAACTCAGTGCGTCGTTGGTAGTTTCGAGCCCCACGTTTGGGGCGTATTTCTATAGTCTTTGGATTAGGCTTTACCAACGGCCTGTGAGAATTCGCCAAAGTCTTCCTTCTACAGCAGAGTCAGTGGCTGCAAGTCAATCGCCGCAGAAAGATTTGAAGAATGACATTGAACGCATGTCAAATATGGCCTGGTCAATTTTTAGATAAAATCGATCCCTCCCTACGTAGTTCTCTATAAACAAGGATCTTAAGTCAGACTTTGACAAGAAGAAAGTTCAGGATTCTTTATCCGAGATTTGAAAAACTCGGTATCGGCTGGATTCAAGTGCAGTAGTGCTAAACCATTACCCAATAGAAAAGACGAAGGTGGCGAACGAGATGGATTTCGGAAACACAGCGGGCGAGGAGGGCTGCAATGGAGAATTAGCAGTTCCATGTCGCCAGTTAAGCCACTCAGGCCACCTCAGCTTTAATTCTGTAACACGTCTACTTTAGTGGAAGCTAACTTGTGAACACTGTCTTCCAGGGCGACGTTAACTTTGATCAGCCGAAACAGTGGGAGTAATTAAAGGGCCCATGAATTTTAAGTAATCTTAGTGTGTTGCATTAGCGTGTAAAGTCCAGGGACGGCTCTAGTGCAAGCAAACAAAAAAATAAGTATGACAATCAGTCCTGGCATAAGCCGATCGGATAGGAAGCATGGATATATATCTCACAGGAGTCAGTGGGTATCGAAGCCCACGATTGGCGCAGTTTGCATATAAAGTCTTTGGTATTGCATAATACAAAACGAGCAGTAGGAAATGCGGCAAAGGTCAATCCTTGCTAGCAATCAGATGCTGCTAGAGATCAACAGCAGGCAAAAAGTTGAAAGAATGCCGTTGAACGACATTCTAATAATGCCGCTGAGGCAACTTTTAAATAGGATCACCGTTCCATTCCTCACGTCTGGCTTGCTTAAAAAAAATTAAAACAGCAGTTTGAGAAAGAAGTCAGGTTCTAACGAGCGGAGCTGAACTCGGAAATCGAACTGGAAATTAAAGTTCCAGGCCAGTTGACTAAACCAAATTAACACAAATTAGCAACGAGCCGTGCGACAAGAGTGGATTCGGAACCCACACGGCGCTGAGCCCAATGAATTAAGCAGTGCATCGCGACTTAACCTCGGCCACCTGTCTATTTTTGACACGTCCTATGTATGAAAAGCTAACATGCCTGAGAACTGTTTGCCATCACGTAACCTCTGTACCGAGCCAAACGTGAGTAATCAATAGTGGGCCCCCGGCCGGCCCCCCCCCCCGGACATTTTAAGTAAATATTAGTGACTGGTTCTCATGAGCGTGGTAAGTCCAAGCGACAGGCTTCTTCTGGCCGGGCTACGCACGCAGCGGTATATAAGAGATCAGACTCTGGCCTGTAGCGGTCTAGAGCCATGGAGACTCTTAATCTCAGTGTGTCGTGGGTTAACGACCCCGCGTTTGGAATTCGCTTTCTGATTGCTTTGGATTGCGACTCTACCAACGCGCTCTTGGAATCGCCATAGTCTCTCTACACGCATCAGTTGCTGTCAGATCAAACGTAGCGCAAAAAGATTGAACAGAATAGAATTTGAACGCATTCAAATATAGCTGCTGGCGGGCTCAATTTATAATAGATAATCATACCAATTCCCACTGTTACTTACAACAAAAGATTATAAACAGGAGTGAAGAGACAGGAAGTCACGTTCTAGCCCGCAGATTATGAGATCGAGTCGCCTGATTCAACAGTCCAGAAGATGCTCAACATACATCCTACTACCATAGAAGCTGAACGTCGGCGACGAACAGACTGGATTCGACACCCCACCGCGCAGAGCGTAACTCGCGTCATCGCAGCTTTTCCTCGCGCTTAACACTTCGGCACTCGTCTATTTTCGTGTAACACGCATCTACTTCGCATCGGAATAGCTTAACAGTTGCCCTAACCGTGTTTGCTTAATCACGGCGTCACCTTTTACCAGCCCAAAACAGTGGGAGTAATATAAAGTGGGCACATTCGTTACAAGCTCATCTTAAGTGATGGTCCGATGGAGCCGAAGTGCTGGCTCGTATAGCCCAAGACAAGTTTGTGGCGCACTCAATAATAATGCATATCAGCCTGTGGCTTAGGCTCAGCATCGGACATTACGCCGCGCCCATGAGAACTCTTAATCGCCGATCACTGGCGTAGGGGTTACGGAGGCCCCACGTTGGTCGGGTTTTTGATAGTGTCTTTGGCATAATGCATACCAACGCGCGCCTGTAATGGCGCCAAGTCTCTCTCTGAAAGCCGATCAGCTGCTGCAATTTCACGCGCGCGCTAAAAGTTGAAGAAATGACTTCGAATCGTATTTCAACATAACTGACCCTGGCTCAATTTTAGATAAAACTCCATACCACTTCCTAGTGTTTCTTAAAAAAGAATAAACAAGACAAGAGCTGTGAAAAAGAAAGTAGGTTCCGTACGACGATATGCCCACTCGGCTCAGCTGCTACTCTCAAAAGTCCAGGGAGTGCTAACCACTCTACACAGATACGGAAGGGGGGCTGAAGACGCTGCCGACGAAGATGGAACGATCTCGATCCCACGCGGGCAAGCCCCAAATGGAATTAGCGGGAGTCCATCGCCCCTTACACCAGCTCGCGGTCACTCGTTATTTACTGCTATACACCGGCTCGTAACTTATGTGGCAAGCTAAACCATGCGCTGAACTGTGTTTCCAGCTCCACACGTTAACGCTCTCTATCCCACGTGCACGCGATACAGGCGCAGTAAATAAGTGGAAGCCCACGATTGTATAAGTAAATCTATATAGTGCTGGTTCCCATCTAGCCGCTGTAGGGTCCAACCACTGCTTCTAGTGCGGCAGCATCCAAATCAATGAGATCAATCCGGCCTAGCTCAGTTCGTAGTAGCATGGACTCTTAGTTCAGGGAGGGTCGTGGCGGTTCGGAGCCACGTTGGGCGGTTTCTGATAGTCTTTGGACTGTGCATCTACCAAACGCGTCCTGGAAAATCGCAAGTCTCTCACTTCTACAGACTATCCAGTGTGCAAATCTCAACGCTAGCAAAAAGTTGAAAGAGATGAGGCTTGACGCATATTCAAAGTTATGAGCACTTGGTCAACTGTTTAGTTAAATTAATCCCTTCACTACACGTTGTTTCTGAACACAATTTGGACTTACACGCTAATGGAACACACTTAAGATTACTTAAAATTGGGCCACTTAACTGGAAACAGGTTCAGCAATGTTAGCTTTCCATAAAGTAGACGTGTTACAGAAATAGACGAGGTGGCCGAGTGGTTAAGGCGATGGACTGCTAATCCATTGGGCTCTGCCCGCGTGGGTTCGAATCCCATCTTCGTCGCACGTTCGGTTCTATGGTGTAATGGTTAGCACTCTGGACTTTGAATCCAGCGATCCGAGTTCAAATCTCGGTAGAACCTGACTTTCTTTTTCAACTCTGATTTAATCTTTTGTTTAAGAAACACGTGAGGGAAGGGATGATTTATCTAAAATTGACCAGGCCATATTTGAATGCGTTCAAGTCATTTCTTCAACTTTTGCCGCGTTGATTGCAGCACTGATGCTTAGAAGGAGACTTGGCGATTTCCAGGACGCGTTGGTAATGCATTCCAAAGACTATCAGAAAACGCCCAACGTGGGGCTCGAACCCACGACCCTGAGATTAAGAGTCTCATGCTCTACCGACTGAGCTAGCCATGCTGATTCATTATTTGGTGCTGCCACTAAAGCCGTCTAGGACTTACAAGCTAATGGAACACACTTAAGATTACTTAAAATTGGGCCACTTAATTACTCCCACTGTTTGGGCTGGTAAAAGGTTACGTGACTGGAAACAGGTTCAGCAATGTTAGCTTTCCATAAAGTAGACGTGTTACAGAAATAGACGAGGTGGCCGAGTGGTTAAGGCGATGGACTGCTAATCCATTGGGCTCTGCCCGCGTGGGTTCGAATCCCATCTTCGTCGCACGTTCGGTTCTATGGTGTAATGGTTAGCACTCTGGACTTTGAATCCAGCGATCCGAGTTCAAATCTCGGTAGAACCTGACTTTCTTTTTCAACTCTGATTTAATCTTTTGTTTAAGAAACACGTGAGGGAAGGGATGATTTATCTAAAATTGACCAGGCCATATTTGAATGCGTTCAAGTCATTTCTTCAACTTTTGCCGCGTTGATTGCAGCACTGATGCTTAGAAGGAGACTTGGCGATTTCCAGGACGCGTTGGTAATGCATTCCAAAGACTATCAGAAAACGCCCAACGTGGGGCTCGAACCCACGACCCTGAGATTAAGAGTCTCATGCTCTACCGACTGAGCTAGCCAGGCTGATTCATTATTTGGTGCTGCCACTAAAGCCGTCTTGGACTTACACGCTAATGGAACACACTTAAGATTACTTAAAATTTGGGCCACTTAATTACTCCCACTGTTTGGGCTGGTAAAAGGTTAACGTGACTGGAAACAGGTTCAGCAATGTTAGCTTTCCATAAAGTAGACGTGTTACAGAATAGACGAGGTGGCGAGTGGTTAAGGCGATGGACTGCTAATCCATTGGCTCTGCCCGCGTGGGTTCGAATCCCATCTTCGTTCGCACGTTCGGTTCTATGGTGTAATGGTTAGCACTCTGGACTTTGAATCCAGCGATCCGAGTTCAAATCTCGGTAGAACCTGACTTTCTTTTTCAACTCTGATTTAATCTTTTGTTTAAGAAACACGTGAGGGAAGGGATGATTTATCTAAAATTGACCAGGCCTTATTTGAATGCGTTCAAGTCATTTCTTCAACTTTTGCCGCGTTGATTGCAGCACTGATGCTTAGAAGGAGACTTGGCGATTTCCAGGGCGCGTTGGTAAATGCAATCCAAAGACTATCAGAAAACGCCCACGTGGGGCTCGAACCCACGACCCTGAGATTAAGAGTCTCATGCTCTACCGACTGAGCTAGCCAGGCTGATTCATTATTTGGTGCTGCCACTAAACCTGTCTTGGACTTACACGCTCATGGAACACACTTAAGATTACTTAAAATTGGGCCACTTAATTACTCCCACTGTTTGGGCTGGTAAAAGGTTACGTGACTGGAAACAGGTTCAGCAATGTTAGCTTTCCATAAAGTAGACGTGTTACAGAAATAGACGAGGTGGCCGAGTGGTTAAGGCGATGGACTGCTAATCCATTGGGCTCTGCCCGCGTGGGTTCGAATCCCATCTTCGTCGCACGTTCGGTTCTATGGTGTAATGGTTAGCACTCTGGACTTTGAATCCAGCGATCCGAGTTCAAATCTCGGTAGAAACCTGACTTTCTTTTTCAACTCTGATTTAATCCTTTTGTTTAAGAAACACGTGAGGGAAGGGATGATTTATCTAAAATTGACCAGGCCATATTTGAATGCGTTCAAGTCATTTCTTCAACTTTTGCCGCGTTGATTGCAGCACTGATGCTTAGAAGGAGACTTGGCGATTTCCAGGGCGCGTTGGTAATGCAATCCAAAGACTATCAGAAAACGCCCAACGTGGGGCTCGAACCCACGACCCTGAGATTAAGAGTCTCATGCTCTACCGACTGAGCTAGCCAGGCTGATTCATTATTTGGTGCTGCCACTAAAGCCGTCTTGGACTTACACGCTAATGTGACACACTTAAGATTACTTAAAATTGGGCCACTTAATTACTCCCACTGTTTGGGCTGGTAAAAGGTTACGTGACTGGAAACAGGTTCAGCAATGTTAGCTTTCCATAAAGTAGACGTGTTACAGAAATAGACGAGGTGGCCGAGTGGTTAAGGCGATGGACTGCTAATCCATTGGGCTCTGCCCGCGTGGGTTCGAATCCCATCTTCGTCGCACGTTCGGTTCTATGGTGTAATGGTTAGCACTCTGGACTTTGAATCCAGCGATCCGAGTTCAAATCTCGGTAGAACCTGACTTTCTTTTTCAACTCTGATTTAATCTTTGTTTAAGAAACACGTGAGGGAAGGGATGATTTATCTAAAATTGACCAGGCCATATTTGAATGCGTTCAAGTCATTTCTTCAACTTTTGCCGCGTTGATTGCAGCACTGATGCTTAGAAGGAGACTTGGCGATTTCCAGGGCGCGTTGGTAATGCAATCCAAAGACTATCAGAAAACGCCCAACGTGGGGCTCGAACCCACGACCCTGAGATTAAGAGTCTCATGCTCTACCGACTGAGCTAGCCAGGCTGATTCATTATTTGGTGCTGCCACTAAAGCCGTCTTGGACTTACACGCTAATGGAACACACTTAAGATTACTTAAAATTGGGCCACTTAATTACTCCCACTGTTTGGGCTGGTAAAAGGTTACGTGACTGGAAACAGGTTCAGCAATGTTAGCTTTCCATAAAGTAGACGTGTTACAGAAATAGACGAGGTGGCCGAGTGGTTAAGGCGATGGACTGCTAATCCATTGGGCTCTGCCCGCGTGGGTTCGAATCCCATCTTCGTCGCACGTTCGGTTCTATGGTGTAATGGTTAGCACTCTGGACTTTGAATCCAGCGATCCGAGTTCAAATCTCGGTAGAACCTGACTTTCTTTTTCAACTCTGATTTATTTTTTGTTTAAGAAACACGTGAGGGAAGGGATGATTTATCTAAAATTGACCAGGCCATATTTGAATGCGTTCAAGTCATTTCTTCAACTTTTGCCGCGTTGATTGCAGCACTGATGCTTAGAAGGAGACTTGGCGATTTCCAGGGCGCGTTGGTAATGCAATCCAAAGACTATCAGAAAACGCCCAACGTGGGGCTCGAACCCACGACCCTGAGATTAAGAGTCTCATGCTCTACCGACTGAGCTAGCCAGGCTGATTCATTATTTGGTGCTGCCACTAAAGCCGTCTTGGACTTACACGCTAATGGAACACACTTAAGATTACTTAAAATTGGGCCACTTAATTACTCCCACTGTTTGGGCTGGTAAAAGGTTACGTGACTGGAAACAGGTTCAGCAATGTTAGCTTTCCATAAAGTAGACGTGTTACAGAAATAGACGAGGTGGCCGAGTGGTTAAGGCGATGGACTGCTAATCCATTGGGCTCTGCCCGCGTGGGTTCGAATCCCATCTTCGTCGCACGTTCGGTTCTATGGTGTAATGGTTAGCACTCTGGACTTTGAATCCAGCGATCCGAGTTCAAATCTCGGTAGAACCTGACTTTCTTTTTCAACTCTGATTTAATCTTTTGTTTAAGAAACACGTGAGGGAAGGGATGATTTATCTAAAATTGACCAGGCCATATTTGAATGCGTTCAAGTCATTTCTTCAACTTTTGCCGCGTTGATTGCAGCACTGATGCTTAGAAGGAGACTTGGCGATTTCCAGGGCGCGTTGGTAATGCAATCCAAAGACTATCAGAAAACGCCCAACGTGGGGCTCGAACCCACGACCCTGAGATTAAGAGTCTCATGCTCTACCGACTGAGCTAGCCAGGCTGATTCATTATTTGGTGCTGCCACTAAAGCCGTCTTGGACTTACACGCTAATGGAACACACTTAAGATTACTTAAAATTGGGCCACTTAATTACTCCCACTGTTTGGGCTGGTAAAAGGTTACGTGACTGGAAACAGGTTCAGCAATGTTAGCTTTCCATAAAGTAGACGTGTTACAGAAATAGACGAGGTGGCCGAGTGGTTAAGGCGATGGACTGCTAATCCATTGGGCTCTGCCCGCGTGGGTTCGAATCCCATCTTCGTCGCACGTTCGGTTCTATGGTGTAATGGTTAGCACTCTGGACTTTGAATCCAGCGATCCGAGTTCAAATCTCGGTAGAACCTGACTTTCTTTTTCAACTCTGATTTAATCTTTTGTTTAAGAAACACGTGAGGGAAGGGATGATTTATCTAAAATTGACCAGGCCATATTTGAATGCGTTCAAGTCATTTCTTCAACTTTTGCCGCGTTGATTGCAGCACTGATGCTTAGAAGGAGACTTGGCGATTTCCAGGGCGCGTTGGTAATGCAATCCAAAGACTATCAGAAAACGCCCAACGTGGGGCTCGAACCCACGACCCTGAGATTAAGAGTCTCATGCTCTACCGACTGAGCTAGCCAGGCTGATTCATTATTTGGTGCTGCCACTAAAGCCGTCTTGGAGTTACACGCTAATTGAACACACTTAAGATTACTTAAAATTGGGCCACTTAATTACTCCTACTGTTTGGGCTGGTAAAAGGTTACGTGACTGGAAACAGGTTCAGCAATGTTAGCTTTCCATAAAGTAGACGTGTTACAGAAATAGACGAGGTGGCCGAGTGGTTAAGGCGATGGACTGCTAATCCATTGGGCTCTGCCCGCGTGGGTTCGAATCCCATCTTCGTCGCACGTTCGGTTCTATGGTGTAATGGTTAGCACTCTGGACTTTGAATCCAGCGATCCGAGTTCAAATCTCGGTAGAACCTGACTTTCTTTTTCAACTCTGATTTAATCTTTGTTTAAGAAACACGTGAGGGAAGGGATGATTTATCTAAAATTGACCAGGCCATATTTGAATGCGTTTCAAGTCATTTCTTCAACTTTTGCCGCGTTGATTGCAGCACTGGATGCTTAGAAGGAGACTTGGCGATTTCCAGGGCGCGTTGGTAATGCAATCCAAAGACTATCAGAAAACGCCCAACGTGGGGCTCGAACCCACGACCCTGAGATTAAGAGTCTCATGCTCTACCGACTGAGCTAGCCAGGCTGATTCATTATTTGGTGCTGCCACTAAAGCCGTCTTGGACTTACACGCTAATGGAACACACTTAAGATTACTTAAAATTGGGCCACTTAATTACTCCCACTGTTTGGGCTGGTAAAAGGTTACGTGACTGGAAACAGGTTCAGCAATGTTAGCTTTCCATAAAGTAGACGTGTTACAGAAATAGACGAGGTGGCCGAGTGGTTAAGGCGATGGACTGCTAATCCATTGGGCTCTGCCCGCGTGGGTTCGAATCCCATCTTCGTCGCACGTTCGGTTCTATGGTGTAATGGTTAGCACTCTGGACTTTGAATCCAGCGATCCGAGTTCAAATCTCGGTAGAACCTGACTTTCTTTTTCAACTCTGATTTAATCTTTTGTTTAAGAAACACGTGAGGGAAGGGATGATTTATCTAAAATTGACCAGGCCATATTTGAATGCGTTCAAGTCATTTCTTCAACTTTTGCCGCGTTGATTGCAGCACTGATGCTTAGAAGGAGACTTGGCGATTTCCAGGGCGCGTTGGTAATGCAATCCAAAGACTATCAGAAAACGCCCAACGTGGGGCTCGAACCCACGACCCTGAGATTAAGAGTCTCATGCTCTACCGACTGAGCTAGCCAGGCTGATTCATTATTTGGTGCTGCCACTAAAGCCGTCTTGGACTTACACGCTAATGGAACACACTTAAGATTACTTAAAATTGGGCCACTTAATTACTCCCACTGTTTGGGCTGGTAAAAGGTTACGTGACTGGAAACAGGTTCAGCAATGTTAGCTTTCCATAAAGTAGACGTGTTACAGAAATAGACGAGGTGGCCGAGTGGTTAAGGCGATGGACTGCTAATCCATTGGGCTCTGCCCGCGTGGTTCGAATCCCATCTTCGTCGCACGTTCGGTTCTATGGTGTAATGGTTAGCACTCTGGACTTTGAATCCAGCGATCCGAGTTCAAATCTCGGTAGAACCTGACTTTCTTTTTCAACTCTGATTTAATCTTTTGTTTAAGAAACACGTGAGGGAAGGGATGATTTATCTAAAATTGACCAGGCCATATTTGAATGCGTTCAAGTCATTTCTTCAACTTTTGCCGCGTTGATTGCAGCACTGATGCTTAGAAGGAGACTTGGCGATTTCCAGGGCGCGTTGGTAATGCAATCCAAAGACTATCAGAAAACGCCCAACGTGGGGCTCGAACCCACGACCCTGAGATTAAGAGTCTCATGCTCTACCGACTGAGCTAGCCAGGCTGATTCATTATTTGGTGCTGCCACTAAAGCCGTCTTGGACTTACACGCTAATGGAACACACTTAAGATTACTTAAAATTGGGCCACTTAATTACTCCCACTGTTTGGGCTGGTAAAAGGTTACGTGACTGGAAACAGGTTCAGCAATGTTAGCTTTCCATAAAGTAGACGTGTTACAGAAATAGACGAGGTGGCCGAGTGGTTAAGGCGATGGACTGCTAATCCATTGGGCTCTGCCCGCGTGGGTTCGAATCCCATCTTCGTCGCACGTTCGGTTCTATGGTGTAATGGTTAGCACTCTGGACTTTGAATCCAGCGATCCGAGTTCAAATCTCGGTAGAACCTGACTTTCTTTTTCAACTCTGATTTAATCTTTTGTTTAAGAAACACGTGAGGGAAGGGATGATTTATCTAAAATTGACCAGGCCATATTTGAATGCGTTCAAGTCATTTCTTCAACTTTTGCCGCGTTGATTGCAGCACTGATGCTTAGAAGGAGACTTGGCGATTTCCAGGGCGCGTTGGTAATGCAATCCAAAGACTATCAGAAAACGCCCAACGTGGGGCTCGAACCCACGACCCTGAGATTAAGAGTCTCATGCTCTACCGACTGAGCTAGCCAGGCTGATTCATTATTTGGTGCTGCCACTAAAGCCGTCTTGGACTTACACGCTAATGGAACACACTTAAGATTACTTAAAATTGGGCCACTTAATTACTCCCACTGTTTGGGCTGGTAAAAGGTTACGTGACTGGAAACAGGTTCAGCAATGTTAGCTTTCCATAAAGTAGACGTGTTACAGAAATAGACGAGGTGGCCGAGTGGTTAAGGCGATGGACTGCTAATCCATTGGGCTCTGCCCGCGTGGGTTCGAATCCCATCTTCGTCGCACGTTCGGTTCTATGGTGTAATGGTTAGCACTCTGGACTTTGAATCCAGCGATCCGAGTTCAAATCTCGGTAGAACCTGACTTTCTTTTTCAACTCTGATTTAATCTTTTGTTTAAGAAACACGTGAGGGAATTATCTAAAATTGACCAGGCCATATTTGAATGCGTTCAAGTCATTTCTTCAACTTTTGCCGCGTTGATTGCAGCACTGATGCTTAGAAGGAGACTTGGCGATTTCCAGGGCGCGTTGGTAATGCAATCCAAAGACTATCAGAAAACGCCCAACGTGGGGCTCGAACCCACGACCCTGAGATTAAGAGTCTCATGCTCTACCGACTGAGCTAGCCAGGCTGATTCATTATTTGGTGCTGCCACTAAAGCCGTCTTGGACTTACACGCTAATTGAACACACTTAAGATTACTTAAAATTGGGCCACTTAATTACTCCCACTGTTTGGGCTGGTAAAAGGTTACGTGACTGGAAACAGGTTCAGCAATGTTAGCTTTCCATAAAGTAGACGTGTTACAGAAATAGACGAGGTGGCCGAGTGGTTAAGGCGATGGACTGCTAATCCATTGGGCTCTGCCCGCGTGGGTTCGAATCCCATCTTCGTCGCACGTTCGGTTCTATGGTGTAATGGTTAGCACTCTGGACTTTGAATCCAGCGATCCGAGTTCAAATCTCGGTAGAACCTGACTTTCTTTTTCAACTCTGATTTAATCTTTTGTTTAAGAAACACGTGAGGGAAGGGATGATTTATCTAAAATTGACCAGGCCATATTTGAATGCGTTCAAGTCATTTCTTCAACTTTTGCCGCGTTGATTGCAGCACTGATGCTTAGAAGGAGACTTGGCGATTTCCAGGGCGCGTTGGTAATGCAATCCAAAGACTATCAGAAAACGCCCAACGTGGGGCTCGAACCCACGACCCTGAGATTAAGAGTCTCATGCTCTACCGACTGAGCTAGCCAGGCTGATTCATTATTTGGTGCTGCCACTAAAGCCGTCTTGGACTTACACGCTAATTGAACACACTTAAGATTACTTAAAATTGGGCCACTTAATTACTCCCACTGTTTGGGCTGGTAAAAGGTTACGTGACTGGAAACAGGTTCAGCAATGTTAGCTTTCCATAAAGTAGACGTGTTACAGAAATAGACGAGGTGGCCGAGTGGTTAAGGCGATGGACTGCTAATCCATTGGGCTCTGCCCGCGTGGGTTCGAATCCCATCTTCGTCGCACGTTCGGTTCTATGGTGTAATGGTTAGCACTCTGGACTTTGAATCCAGCGATCCGAGTTCAAATCTCGGTAGAACCTGACTTTCTTTTTCAACTCTGATTTAATCTTTTGTTTAAGAAACACGTGAGGGAAGGGATGATTTATCTAAAATTGACCAGGCCATATTTGAATGCGTTCAAGTCATTTCTTCAACTTTTGCCGCGTTGATTGCAGCACTGATGCTTAGAAGGAGACTTGGCGATTTCCAGGGCGCGTTGGTAATGCAATCCAAAGACTATCAGAAAACGCCCAACGTGGGGCTCGAACCCACGACCCTGAGATTAAGAGTCTCATGCTCTACCGACTGAGCTAGCCAGGCTGATTCATTATTTGGTGCTGCCACTAAAGCCGTCTTGGACTTACACGCTAATTGAACACACTTAAGATTACTTAAAATTGGGCCACTTAATTACTCCCACTGTTTGGGCTGGTAAAAGGTTACGTGACTGGAAACAGTTTCAGCAATGTTAGCTTTCCATAAAGTAGACGTGTTACAGAAATAGACGAGGTGGCCGAGTGGTTAAGGCGATGGACTGCTAATCCATTGGGCTCTGCCCGCGTGGGTTCGAATCCCATCTTCGTCGCACGTTCGGTTCTATGGTGTAATGGTTAGCACTCTGGACTTTGAATCCAGCGATCCGAGTTCAAATCTCGGTAGAACCTGACTTTCTTTTTCAACTCTGATTTAATCTTTTGTTTAAGAAACACGTGAGGGAAGGGATGATTTATCTAAAATTGACCAGGCCATATTTGAATGCGTTCAAGTCATTTCTTCAACTTTTGCCGCGTTGATTGCAGCACTGATGCTTAGAAGGAGACTTGGCGATTTCCAGGGCGCGTTGGTAATGCAATCCAAAGACTATCAGAAAACGCCCAACGTGGGGCTCGAACCCACGACCCTGAGATTAAGAGTCTCATGCTCTACCGACTGAGCTAGCCAGGCTGATTCATTATTTGGTGCTGCCACTAAAGCCGTCTTGGACTTACACGCTAATTGAACACACTTAAGATTACTTAAAATTGGGCCACTTAATTACTCCCACTGTTTGGGCTGGTAAAAGGTTACGTGACTGGAAACAGGTTCAGCAATGTTAGCTTTCCATAAAGTAGACGTGTTACAGAAATAGACGAGGTGGCCGAGTGGTTAAGGCGATGGACTGCTAATCCATTGGGCTCTGCCCGCGGGGGGTCGAATCCCAGCTTCGTCGCACGTTCGGTTCTATGGTGTAATGGGTTAGCACTCTGGACTTTGAATCCAGCGATCCGAGTTCAAATCTCGGTAGAACCTGACTTTTTTTTCAACTCTGATTTAATCTTTTGTTTAAGAAAACACGTGAGGGAAGGGATGATTTATCTAAAATTGACCAGGCATATTTGAATGCGTTCAAGTCATTTCTTCAACTTTTGCCGCGTTGATTGCAGCACTGATGCTTAGAAGGAGACTTGGCGATTTCCAGGGCGCGTTGGTAGTGCAATCCAAAGACTATCAGAAAACGCCCAACGTGGGGCTCGAACCCACAACCCTTAGATTTAGATTCTCATGCTCTACCGACTGAGCTAACCAGGCTGATTCATTATTTGGTGCTGCCACTAAAGCCGTCTTGGACTTACACGCTAATTGAACACACCAAAGATTACTTAAAATTGGGCCATTAATTACTCCCACTGTTTGGGCTGGTAAAAGGTTACGTGACTGGAAACAGGTTCAGCAATGTTAGCTTCCATAAAGTAGACGTGTTACAGAAATAGACGAGGTGGCCGAGTGGTTAAGGCGATGGACTGCTAATCCATTGGGCTCTGCCGCGTGGGTCGAATCCCATCTTCGTCGCACGTTCGGTTCTATGGTGTAATGGTTAGCACTCTGGACTTTGAATCCAGCGATCCGAGTTCAAATCTCGGTAGAACCTGACTTTCTTTTTCAACTCTGATTTAATCTTTTGTTTAAGAAACACGTGAGGGAAGGGATGAATTTATCTAAAATTGACCAGGCCATATTTGAATGCGTTCAAGTCATTTCTTCAACTTTTGCCGCGTTGATTGCAGCACTGATGCTTAGAAGGAGACTTGGCGATTCCAGGGCGCGTTTGGTAATGCAATCCAAAGACTATCAGAAAACGCCCAACGTGGGGCTCGAACCCACGACCCTGAGATTAAGAGTCTCATGCTCTACCGACTGAGCTAGCCAGGCTGATTCATTATTTGGTGCTGCCACTAAAGCCGTCTTGGACTTACACGCTAATGGAACACACTTAAGATTACTTAAAATTGGCCACTTAATTACTCCCACTTGTTTTGGGCTGGTAAAAGTTACGTGACTGGAACAGGTCAGCAATGTTAGCTTTCCATAAAGTAGACGTGTTACAGAATATAACGAGGTGGCCGAGTGGTTAAGGCGATGGACTGCTAATCCATTGGGCTCTGCCGCGTGGGTTCGAATCCCATCTTCGTCGCACTGTTCGTTCTATGGTGTAATGGTTAGCACTCTGGACTTTGAATCCAGCGATCCCGAGTTTCAAATTCTCGGTAGAACCTGACTTTCTTTTTCAACTCTGATTTAATCTTTTGTTTAAGAAACACGTGAGGGAAGGGATGATTTATCTAAAATTGACCAGGCCATATTTGAATGCGTTCAAGTCATTTCTTCAACTTTTGCCGCGTTGATTGCAGCACTGATGCTTAGAAGGAGACTTGGCGATTTCCAGGGCGCGTTGGTAATGCAATCCAAAGACTATCAGAAAACGCCCAACGTGGGGCTCGAACCCACGACCCTGAGATTAAGAGTCTCATGCTCTACCGACTGAGCTAGCCAGGCTGATTCATTATTTGGTGCTGCCACTAAAGCCGTCTTGGACTTACACGCTAATGGAACACACTTAAGATTACTTAAAATTGGGCCACTTAATTACTCCCACTGTTTGGGCTGGTAAAAGGTTACGTGACTGGAAACAGGTTCAGCAATGTTAGCTTTCCATAAAGTAGACGTGTTACAGAAATAGACGAGGTGGCCGAGTGGTTAAGGCGATGGACTGCTAATCCATTGGGCTCTGCCCGCGTGGGTTCGAATCCCATCTTCGTCGCACGTTCGGTTCTATGGTGTAATGGTTAGCACTCTGGACTTTGAATCCAGCGATCCGAGTTCAAATCTCGGTAGAACCTGACTTTCTTTTTCAACTCTGATTTAATCTTTTGTTTAAGAAACACGTGAGGGAAGGGATGATTTATCTAAAATTGACCAGGCCATATTTGAATGCGTTCAAGTCATTTCTTCAACTTTTGCCGCGTTGATTGCAGCACTGATGCTTAGAAGGAGACTTGGCGATTTCCAGGGCGCGTTGGTAATGCAATCCAAAGACTATCAGAAAACGCCCAACGTGGGGCTCGAACCCACGACCCTGAGATTAAGAGTCTCATGCTCTACCGACTGAGCTAGCCAGGCTGATTCATTATTTGGTGCTGCCACTAAAGCCGTCTTGGACTTACACGCTAATGAACACACTTAAGATTACTTAAAATTGGGCCACTTAATTACTCCCACTGTTTGGGCTGGTAAAAGGTTACGTGACTGGAAACAGGTTCAGCAATGTTAGCTTTCCATAAAGTAGACGTGTTACAGAAATAGACGAGGTGGCCGAGTGGTTAAGGCGATGGACTGCTAATCCATTGGGCTCTGCCCGCGTGGGTTCGAATCCCATCTTCGTCGCACGTTCGGTTCTATGGTGTAATGGTTAGCACTCTGGACTTTGAATCCAGCGATCCGAGTTCAAATCTCGGTAGAACCTGACTTTCTTTTTCAACTCTGATTTAATCTTTTGTTTAAGAAACACGTGAGGGAAGGGATGATTTATCTAAAATTGACCAGGCCATATTTGAATGCGTTCAAGTCATTTCTTCAACTTTTGCCGCGTTGATTGCA
>JASGCC010003527.1:0-2500 GCA_030067915.1 Hydractinia echinata | reverse complement strand
GCTTAGAAGGAGACTTGGCGATTTCCAGGGCGCGTTGGTAATGCAATCCAAAGACTATCAGAAAACGCCCAACGTGGGGCTCGAACCCACGACCCTGAGATTAAGAGTCTCATGCTCTACCGACTGAGCTAGCCAGGCTGATTCATTATTTGGTGCTGCCACTAAAGCCGACTTCTTGGAACACACTTAAGATTACTTAAAATTGGGCCACTTAATTACTCCCACTGTTTGGGCTGGTAAAAGGTTACGTGACTGGAAACAGGTTCAGCAATGTTAGCTTTCCATAAAGTAGACGTGTTACAGAAATAGACGAGGTGGCCGAGTGGTTAAGGCGATGGACTGCTAATCCATTGGGCTCTGCCCGCGTGGGTTCGAATCCCATCTTCGTCGCACGTTCGGTTCTATGGTGTAATGGTTAGCACTCTGGACTTTGAATCCAGCGATCCGAGTTCAAATCTCGGTAGAACCTGACTTTCTTTTTCAACTCTGATTTAATCTTTTGTTTAAGAAACACGTGAGGGAAGGGATGATTTATCTAAAATTGACCAGGCCATATTTGAATGCGTTCAAGTCATTTCTTCAACTTTTGCCGCGTTGATTGCAGCACTGATGCTTAGAAGGAGACTTGGCGATTTCCAGGGCGCGTTGGTAATGCAATCCAAAGACTATCAGAAAACGCCCAACGTGGGGCTCGAACCCACGACCCTGAGATTAAGAGTCTCATGCTCTACCGACTGAGCTAGCCAGGCTGATTCATTATTTGGTGCTGCCACTAAAGCCGTCTTGGACTTACACGCTAATGAACACACTTAAGATTACTTAAAATTGGGCCACTTAATTACTCCCACTGTTTGGGCTGGTAAAAGGTTACGTGACTGGAAACAGGTTCAGCAATGTTAGCTTTCCATAAAGTAGACGTGTTACAGAAATAGACGAGGTGGCCGAGTGGTTAAGGCGATGGACTGCTAATCCATTGGGCTCTGCCCGCGTGGGTTCGAATCCCATCTTCGTCGCACGTTCGGTTCTATGGTGTAATGGTTAGCACTCTGGACTTTGAATCCAGCGATCCGAGTTCAAATCTCGGTAGAACCTGACTTTCTTTTTCAACTCTGATTTAATCTTTTGTTTAAGAAACACGTGAGGGAAGGGATGATTTATCTAAAATTGACCAGGCCATATTTGAATGCGTTCAAGTCATTTCTTCAACTTTTGCCGCGTTGATTGCAGCACTGATGCTTAGAAGGAGACTTGGCGATTTCCAGGGCGCGTTGGTAATGCAATCCAAAGACTATCAGAAAACGCCCAACGTGGGGCTCGAACCCACGACCCTGAGATTAAGAGTCTCATGCTCTACCGACTGAGCTAGCCAGGCTGATTCATTATTTGGTGCTGCCACTAAAGCCGTCTTGGACTTACACGCTAATGGAACACACTTAAGATTACTTAAAATTGGGCCACTTAATTACTCCCACTGTTTGGGCTGGTAAAAGGTTACGTGACTGGAAACAGGTTCAGCAATGTTAGCTTTCCATAAAGTAGACGTGTTACAGAAATAGACGAGGTGGCCGAGTGGTTAAGGCGATGGACTGCTAATCCATTGGGCTCTGCCCGCGTGGGTTCGAATCCCATCTTCGTCGCACGTTCGGTTCTATGGTGTAATGGTTAGCACTCTGGACTTTGAATCCAGCGATCCGAGTTCAAATCTCGGTAGAACCTGACTTCTTTTTCAACTCTGATTTAATCTTTGTTTAAGAAACACGTGAGGGAAGGGATGATTTATCTAAAATTGACCAGGCCATATTTGAATGCGTTCAAGTCATTTCTTCAACTTTTGCCGCGTTGATTGCAGCACTGATGCTTAGAAGGAGACTTGGCGATTTCCAGGGCGCGTTGGTAATGCAATCCAAAGACTATCAGAAAACGCCCAACGTGGGGCTCGAACCCACGACCCTGAGATTAAGAGTCTCATGCTCTACCGACTGAGCTAGCCAGGCTGATTCATTATTTGGTGCTGCCACTAAAGCCGTCTTGGACTTACACGCTAATGGAACACACTTAAGATTACTTAAAATTGGGCCACTTAATTACTCCCACTGTTTGGGCTGGTAAAAGGTTACGTGACTGGAAACAGGTTCAGCAATGTTAGCTTTCCATAAAGTAGACGTGTTACAGAAATAGACGAGGTGGCCGAGTGGTTAAGGCGATGGACTGCTAATCCATTGGGCTCTGCCCGCGTGGGTTCGAATCCCATCTTCGTCGCACGTTCGGTTCTATGGTGTAATGGTTAGCACTCTGGACTTTGAATCCAGCGATCCGAGTTCAAATCTCGGTAGAACCTGACTTTCTTTTTCAACTCTGATTTAATCTTTTGTTTAAGAAACACGTGAGGGAAGGGATGATTTATCTAAAATTGACCAGGCCATATTTGAATGCGTTCAAGTCATTTCTTCAACTTTTGCCGCGTTGATTGCAGCACTGATGCTTAGAAGAGACTTGGCGA
>JASGCC010003526.1:0-23584 GCA_030067915.1 Hydractinia echinata | reverse complement strand
CTCACAATATCTTAAGTATCTACATTTGGCTTGCCTTCCCTACCTATGGAGTGTGCCAATCAAATATCTGAAGCAACTGTTACTTCGAACAAAAAAATCTGAATTGCCAGATTACGAAAAACGGATACAACTAGCTAAAATGGTATTGGAGACTACACTTGTGCTTGGTTTCGACTACGAAAGAAATGGGCATTACCATTTTTGTTACACGAACTTTAGAATGCCATGTCGCGGTAAAACAAGAGAGTATTATTCTGTTAAAGAAAGTCGTGCCTATATCGAATTAAATGAAGAAGGTGATACTATCCTCTACAAGCTTACTGTCAATGATGAAGAAATCACCGAATTAAATCAAATGTTTTCATTCCTCAACACTGTATGGTGTGTTTATACGCATACCTTAACTCATGTAATGGCAGGTAGTGTTGTAGAAATGAATTTAAACGATGTTAAAATGCGAAGTGATTTGAGTGACACATTTAAACAGAGCATAGATGATATGCATGCAACAGTTTCCGGAATGAACGAGTCTGCCAATCACTATCCTGCAGATATCTGGGGAATCCCACGTAAGAACCTGCAAGAAATTCTTGGATACAATTCAACGCAACAAATTCAAAACCACTACAAAATAACACAATGCATGAAGGTGAGTAATTTCGTGAGATTTACAGTAAAAGCAAGAACGATATATAACAAACATCTGGCTTCGACTGGTTTGTCTGTGTCCATCTTATCATGCAATACAATATTTCATTCGGTGGATCATTATAACATGGGGAAGTATTTCCTTCATGATTCCGAAGAAAAGTCATTTCTTGGAATTGATTCAAGAACGATTACATCCCTTTTGGGAGACCTCAATTACGATCTAGGAAGATGGCAAGCCATGCGTTTCAATAAGTGTAATATTTGGAAAAATATATATCAGGAACTATCTAGCGTCGATAAGGAGTTGGCAGACAAAACACACATGTTTATAAGTGTTTAGCGAAACGATGGTTACTTAAACTCAGATTTGTAAAAGTGTATAGCATAATGTTTTTGCCTTAATAAATAAGTAAAATATGAAATAGTTAATTATTATTGTACTAGGTGTTTTTTAGTAATAAATGTTGCTTAAGTTGTATCATTCCTTTTATTGATCTTTTAAGCAGCATATTCGCATGCGCCAGGTGCAACACATCTTCAGTTAGGTTGTGCAGCACTATTTCTTTGTATTTTTTGCATTCTCAGATATTTATTGCACATTCTAAAGTATATCAATCAACTTCACTAAAAAACCAGCCTTTGTGAATTTTGGTATGCCACAATATAAAAGTTCATCGCTTCTTTGTTTGTATTGTAGAAACTAAATAATTGATCTAATGTATTTGGATTTCAATTTTAATAGTTTAGCTACTTTATAATTCAAGGATTATTTGTAGAAAAACATTCTTTACATTTGATTTTATACGCTTTTTTAAACTGTGAGTTAAACAAGAATTGGTTTTACAACGAAGCACTATATGTGTAATACCTGTATCTATATTTTATTTGACATCAAAAAATCTCATAATTTTTCTGTAGGCGTCGTCATTTTTAAGCTAGGATTAAACTGGGAAACAGTCATTCACCTATTTTATTGAAAAGTTTTCACGAAAAAAATGCTATCGAGCAAACTTTAACATGCTGTGAATGTATCTCAGGTTTAAGAAAATGCTGTTGCATTCAACATAGAATACCTGACATTGCACCAAAAACTTTAGGTTTTCATACCAGTTTAAAATACATTCAAAGATGTAGCTACTAGCTATAATTAATATAAGAATGACTTAGCTAAACCACCTGAACAATTTGTTTCACCTAACCGTATGTAGCTACCTTAACTTTCTAGCTACGTATTGCCACACAAGCTGCAACTTAGTGTAAATATAAAAAACAATAATGTTGACTAGGGAAAAAGCGCTTGTACTAAAGTGAATAGAAACGTTAACATAACTGCATATGGCTGGCTACCCTGTTCTCCACGATGTAGCTACGTTTGTAGCTTAAACCTTAAAATCAGTTAGTAAGAGTTACTGGGATGTACGAGGTTCGTGTTCAAAATACCGTATTAAAATGTTGGGATTCCAATTAAATTAAGCCCCCGGCCCCGCTTTTTTATCATTTTAGGCAAGATTAAAGGAGATCCCCACTTTGATACCATTGTAACCGACAAACAGACAAAATGCGTGTATTGATGAAAGAGACTAGTCGTTAGTCCATGGAAAATCTACGAGATCATTAAAATATGTCCTATTTGACATTTCAGCCAAAATTATTTTGCGTATTCTTAATACGAAGAAGGTCAATGTAATACCAAATATTATGCCAAATATTAATACTCATATTTTGTCTGTTACAAAATACGGGTATTAATATTAGAGACATGACGGGGGATCTGTCGTTGCATGCATGCCTGTATTCTGTTCCTAACTGCAAGCTCTGTCATGATTAGAGTTGGAGAAAAGTTCTTTTTTATTACAAAGTTTTTATTGGAAAAAAATCGAAAATGCTTTATAACGACAAAGTACTGTTTCCTATTTGTGTGTCTACAGATGTATAGAAGTTTTGTTGTGGACAGTTCCCATCATCAGAAGGATCTTCAGAAACGTCGCCTACCAAACTATCATGTTCATGAAATTATAAACTTTTCACAATAATGAATAATGAAGAGATAAACCGAAATAATATCTTCAATAATATAGAAGTTTTGTCATCAGATAAACAACAAATTCAAGAGCTTTTAACTCAGCGAGTATTGATTCTTAGTTCCAGTTTGGGAGTTTACTAATTGGATACTGAAACATGAAAATATATATATAAGTTTATATAAGTGTAGCTATTCTGACAATAGGTTATGCAACATCTAGGGTCAACTCTAAATAATTACGATAATGTCAGTATAGGAAAAAGTAAAAAAGAACTAAAAAAGTATATACATCAAATAAAACTCTGGTTAAAAGTGTGGTTCACCGTAATTACAAATCACAAATATAAATCCAAATGAACAATAAAATAATTTTTTTTCCTCCACAATAACAACACGCACACCAATTTCGTATTTAAGGCTTTTCCACGCGAAACGAGTTGAGGACGAGATTGCACACACACAGGCTACAAATTATTGTGTATTGTGCGCGCTATAAGATTTAAAGCAACAATGGCACGCCATTTGGCGTTCAATATCGAAATGGTTTCCAAAGTGGTGGACGCTAGTTTAATTTTTAACAGGAAAGTCCTCTTGGCTTGGGTAGTGCAGCTAGCTTGGTTAATTTTGATTTAACATACTTATAACTATTGGATTAACACTTTATACTCGCTGATATTTGCACATTTTGCTAGTTAGCTAGCTAGCTAGCTGAGCGTATATCTTCTATATTACGTGATTATCTAAAAAGTAATCACTCTCCTTGTGTTTTTGGTGGGTTAATTGAAAACATGGGCAGATAGATAGATAGATGTGCATATTTTACATGGCTAGCCTCACAAATATCGAGGGATATACCCTGTCTATTATTTCCAGGAGGGGTACCCTAATTGTGGCAGCGTTTGGGGTGGTAGTTTTATTATAGACCAGATGATGAATATGTGCTCTCCTTTTGCCGCAGAATCTCAATCTTTTTATTTTGCATGAAGTAGAAACCATTCTATATAGTTAGCTATTCAGCGATTCGGTTTGACGTCATAACATTATTTTTGGAGGTGAAAAGTTTCTGTATTTTAGGTGAAGGGAGTGCAGTGCTAAACAGATTTTGGAGTTTTAAGAACAATGTTAGGAAGTTTGAGCAAAGATAATTTTTTTGAGCAAAATCTAGATAGCTAAACATCATTTCCAGACAGTTTTTTATTGTGGTTACCTTTCGTTAGCTAATTATTCTTCCATTTCCACATTTTTTAGCATTCTTCCCCCTACGAACTAGGTTTGTTTTTACCCAGCAAAATTTTAAAAATAGCGGATGTAGCACAAATGTGATTCGTCAATTAAGCAAAATGTCAATCATCACTACAGCAACAAAGCTGAACCGAATCGCTGAATACATATTCTCGGATCCGGGTTAACATGCTTGAAATTTTCTGATCATTTTCAACAAAAATGACCAACATATTTAAATTCAGCACCACAATTTATGGAAACGTGCAAATTTTCAAGTTTATACACTAAGTACAACTGCCTCTATTAGTAGCCAAACTTTTAATGTTTTATGAAGAAATGACCACACAAATTAACCGCAGTGAAAATTTTTCACTGTAGTTAGATATTATGGTCAAACTCTTATAAACTTTAAAAACTTTAAATTACAATAAATCCTGTTCTAATAATCTTTTGGTATTCTAAATTTCCTATGTTGTATAATTTTTGCTGATAAATCCAAATAATGCCACGGATCCGAGAATAGGATCCACATTGGTTTCTTTATAGCTAGCCAGTTAAGGTCAACCTACAAACCAGGGATCTCGTGATCCAGGGATCAGGTCCCCTGATCCATTCATCAGATCCCCTGAACCAAAGATATTGAGGCTTTTGGTCTTGTCGGCACATGCGTTTCTTAATCAGAGGTAGTTTTCGTTGTATATATAGTTTCGGATCAGCTAAAGTATCTTATAGCACAAGTATCATGTTAAGCAAACTAAGAGCCCATGTATTGCAGTAAATTTTGAATCTGTAAATAAATGTATATTTACAAAATATATGCTTCTAATATCAAAATTGGCTACCCCAAATGCTACTATGGGGTACCCCATGTTTTTAATTAACACCTTTTGTACCAATATGGCAACTACACTTGCTACACAACTTTATGGTTATGACTATATATACATCATCTCTTAATAAAACAACTTGGTAAAAATGTCCATGGACAAGGGAGGCATTTGTGCATGCAGGGTTAAGTAAAAATCTAATTGACTAAAACTTTTATGATTGTTGTGGCTATTGACAACTAGATTTCGTCTCTTTTAAATACAAATTAGTTGTTAGAGGGGAGGGGATAAAACAGCTTGATTTAAAAAAAAAAATGGAGATGAAAATTAACTTTATGATATTTTTATTGTAAATATGATACCCGAATAAGATGCGCATCAACACATTCTTTATGCGCAAGAGAATATTATATTCATTAAGCAAAAATTCATTATAAGGATCATTGTAGAAACGAAGTATTATATTCGGCTACTATATGTGTAGTGCATTATGGTACAAAATCAAAAAAATAGTATGGGGTTAACCTACTGCAGCCAATTTGCCATTAGCAGAGACGAAACCTAATTGTCAATAGGCCCTTATAAAGTAGTTTTAATCTGATTGGTCATTCAGCAGAAATTGCTAACTAAGAGTGTACAGTTAAGTAGACATGCTAAGTGGGCGACTCTCCAAATTAAAAGTATAAGATAGAAGACTCATAAGCAACTAGTGCCTATATTTAGGATTACTCAATTTTTTAGGGCTAAACGTTCACCTCTGTAGATCAAAATGGAGGCAAAAAATTGATTATATTACCTTTGTAAATTAATCCAGGGTCTGTAATTGTGCAATTTGGAAAGCTTTCAGTTGTTTTGTTACCTTAAGCTTCTTTAATGCTTATTTTTGCCATTTTCAACTAATTGCAAGCCTTGTGTACATTAATTATGGTAGATAAAGAATGACTAATATAATTAGGATTCCTTTAACCAAATTTAGTGACATCAAGAAAAGTTTGTTTGCTAACACATGCTGCAGTAGATTATTTTATTTTAGAAACATGGATCCTCGTGCATTTTACCCAGTGAACGATCATCATAGAATACTGTTTTAACTTTATCTTGGTTTAATTAGTGGTATTGTTTTGATGGAGCTTATTTAAGACTTTCATTACCCAAAGTTGTGTTAAATGTTGGTGCTTAATAGTTGTCATGGAATTAAGCATAATTTTCTCTTTAATTCTACAACTGTGTAAATTTGTTACCTTTCTTGACTTTTAGGTAACTAAAGTAATAGAACTAGATTTTAAGTTGTTGGAGTTTGTATTTTGGTTTAATTTACAGTTTATATTACAAGGATTTGAAAAGGTGAGTGAAATTTAAAGGTGAGTGGACCTTTAACTATGGTATAGTCCATGCGTGTATTTCACCTTGAAAGTTAAACTATGTGGTATTATGTAGACCAGAATATATGAAAAGCAACTCTCTACAGAAAATAGTTCTGTATATTGGTCATTTAAAAAGTCATTACCCAGAATTGTTATATGATACCTAAGAACGACCGGATTTTATGTTTCCTATGGATTTAATTCGCAAAATACTTTTTCACAAAATGTTCAGATTTTGTGTGCAATCTATTTAAACCCCATTATAATGTAACTTAAGTGTCTTAACAAAATCACTTGAAGCTGTGTAAGCTCTGTTCCAATTTTCTTTTGCAACTGAGCATAAAAATCGCGAAATTATTCTTCATTTTAAAAACATGACAACTAGATTGTGTTATTAAAATTATTATTATTATTTGAAAATCTTAAAAGAGGGTAGATATATACAATTCATTTATTTTACAAAAATTACTGCTATCAAAAATTTGGTGAGAATTAATATAGTGATGGACTGAAGGACATTTGAAATAAGACATTTCGCATGTTTTAGATTTGAAATTAATCAATTTTGTTGCTAAATTTTGCATAGATTATTTTATTAATAACATTGTAATTAATATCTGCCATATTTCTTATTCCAGCTTGTAATTTTTTATTGTTTCACTTAAGAAATCAAAGGTCTCCTTTAAATATTGTTTCACTTTTCCTCTTTCTAACGCTCTTACTAATTTAGACACAGTATGTCAGAAATCTTTGCATAGAAGACAGCTTTGCTATAAGCCTTGCAGATTAGATTTTTTTCGGCGTCTCTTGTTTCTAAGTTCAGTTCCTTTACGAAAAATAAACGTTTAAGTTTTATAACTACTGTAAAAGCGTAAAGTTTTGCTTTAAAAAGTTGCCGTATGTTTTTTTCACACTTATAAATGTTCTTTTAAATCACCTTAGATAAAAATGTTATGTTGATGAATATTATACGCCGTATCCGCTTATCTCAATTGTTGAGGACATTTATTTACTTTGCCCTGCTGTACTTTATCACGTTTTGTATCGTCTTTCCAAAGTTACTATCTAACCTTGGCTACTCCAAGTTATTTGAATCTATCGGGAAAACAGAGGAATTGGTGAATTTTAACTTGGAACGAAATAAATTGGCGATCAGGTATTTTGATAATTTGAAGAAGGATGACGTTCAAGTTGTAAATCCGCATAAAACTCCAAGTATAGCGATCGTCATAGCTTCTACTCGCCGCACTGGAAAGCATGTGCGTTACGTGTTGCAGACAACCGCGCGAATTATGCAAGAGATGACCAACGACGAACCTCACGTGATCGATTTAACTCTTGTTAATTCGAACGATCCACCCGAAAAACACGTGGATGCGTTATTTCTGAGTAGTTTTATCAAAGTGGTCAATAATACGAAAAACCATCGCATTGATAATTATTTACATAAACAATGTGAGGATATGTTGACTGCGCTTAAATATGGTTTGGAGGCTAACTCTGATTATATTGTTGTGTTTGAAGACGACGCGTTACCAGTTCGAGGTTTTTTCAAAAGACTGACTTATTTAGTAAACAAGCAATTACTTGGCGTTGAAAAATTAGGCTTGGTAAAATTGTATTATCCGGACAAATGGAGTGGTTATCAAAAAGACAAGTTAATAGAATTGTTATGTATGTCTATATTTTGTGGTTTTATTCTCACCGGCGTCACAATTGCTTTGACGAAAAAACTGTCGGTCACCTTAAGCATTGATAGTATGCTCATCTTCTTTGGTTTATATGCATTGTATATTGCTCTCGCAGCTTACTTAATCGGTAGGGTGCATTTGGTTGAAGTTCTTAGACACTACCTTCCTTTATATCAAACGTTAATTAATTGTCCAAGATGCTGCACACCGGCGATTTTGTACACAAAACAATTTGCAGAAATCTTGCAGAAGGAAATGAAATGTCGACAGAGTTATCCAATGGATTTTGTATTGGATGACGCTGTTAAATCATCTGGAATGAGACAATATTTACTATTTCCTAATTTGGTTACTCATATGGGGTATTATTCTGGTCTTTCTTTTAAAGTTAACAATCCAGGTGAGCATTATTTCCTGTACCCTGTGTAAATGTGATAGTATTTTCTTGTCTTGTGTACCTGTAATAAACTTTAATATAGGCATTGTGTTTTAATGATTATATTTCAAATGTCTGCTAATAGAGCCGCCACCAAAGAAATTTGACTCTTAATATATATTTCGCAATTTTTTTTTGCATTCTTCTTAATTTTACTGCGAGTAAAACGAGTAAATCAATTTCTAATTAATGTTATTCCATGTTTTATTAACACTGTTAAAAAAGGAGACGTCACTATATAAATTTTGGACCTTTAAAAAGCAGTAACAGAAATGTGCAATATCCCCAAAATTATTAGTCGGTCAAAATTTTCTTGTCAACCCTAAGACGAAATTATAAAAATGTGACCAAAATTCATTCGACGAGAAATTAAGCCTGCTAATCTTTTGGTCAATAAATGAATGCTTGTGTGAATAATCCTTTTATGGAGATGAACTTTATTTATTCAAATGATCTACAGTTAATTCTACAAAAATAGTTATTTGACAGTTTAAACACTGTTATTTTATTATTGTCCCTACGCGATTTAGTTCTTCTTATGTTTTTTCATGTGTCGCTTTTTGGCCGATGCTTCTTTCTTCTTCTTGGATTCTTCTTTGTTTTTTGCCTCTTCTGTCGCTTTCTCATCTTCTTTTTCAGCTTCTTCTTTTTCAGTTTCCTCTTTTTTGTCTTCGACATTTTTGCTGGTCTCTTTAACGTCAGCTTCATCTGCTTTTTCATCTGCTTTTTCTTCTGCTTGTGTGCTGGCTTCTTTTGGATCTTCCACTTCATCTTTCTTCTCATCGGTGTTTTTACTGTTTTCTTTAGCGTCTACTTCCACATCATTTTTCTTCTCCTCGGTAGCCTCGCTGTTCTCTTTTGCTTCTGATTCGTCATCTTTTTTGTCTTCCACTGCTTTGCTTGTTTCTTTCTCTTCAGTACCTGCTTCTTCTTTCTTGTCTTCTACATCTTTACTGGCTTCCTTTTCCTCAGTTTCGTTTTCATTTTTATCTTCCGCTTCTTTGCTGTTCTCTTTGACGTCAGCCTCTTCTTTCTTCTCCTCACTCTCATCTTTTTTATCCTGAACGGCTTTGCTGTTTTCTTTTTCTTCCGACTCGTCTTTCTTATCGTCGACATCCTTACTAGTTTCTTTCTCGTCTTCTTCGACGTCGTCTTTTTTAGCCTCGACGTCTTTACTGCTTTCTTTTTCATCTTTGTTTTCCTCTTTATCTTCTGTTTCCTTGCTACTTTCTTTTGCTGCAGCGTCTGCGTCCTCAGTGGCATTCTCATCAGATGCAGGTCCTACTTTTGATTTTTTCTCTTCATCATCATTCTTTTCCTCATCTTCGCCGTCATTCTTCTCTGATTCACTATCGTCGTCTTCCGCTTTGTCGTCGTCGTCGTTATCGCCCTCATCGTCTTTTTCTGCTTTGTCAAAGAACTCGATTTCGTCTTTGTCGTTTTCGCTATCTACTTCGTCGGATTCATCTTCTACTGCTGTGTTTCGCTTCCACGTTGATTTCTCGTCACTAACATGTTTGTTTAATTGGACAGGATGACAGTCTCCAGCACTGTATAGACCTAAAGAAATAGGATCTGTGTCAGCCACCTCAAATTCACACATGTTAAAGCGCTGCTTAAAGCTCCAACTCTAGATCATTCTCTTTTCTCGAAGCAAGCAAAAATGTAAATTTGACTTTCCCAAGTAAGTAGTTAACAAAGAAATCATTTTTATTTCAGCGGAAAAATTTTCGGACAAGATTTATAAAGTCAAAAAATGTATGGGTAAGTTTTTTGAACAAATTTTAACCAAATTTCAAAAGTAATGATTACGGGGAATGGCACAAGAAGAAAGCTAGAAGCATTTATAGTGTACATTTATTTAATCAAGGTCTAAAAAAGGGTATTCAGGATCCAACTTTATAGATATAGCCTCAGCCAAATGTCAAAATAACTAAAATAATAAGTTCAAAAACTGCATTTTTTATTGAATTTCTGATTACCCTATATATATAATTTATATGCACTGGTCCTTTTTAAAAAATTAGAAAAACAAAAATTTTCGAACAAAAAAACTTTCGGCAGACAAATTTCGGACGGAAAAATTATCGGACAAAAAAAAATCCGAAAGTTTTTCTGTCCAAAAATTTTCGTTCCTAATGTAAGTCGCTTTATTTAATTGTCTATGAAAAATCAGCCTGAAAATTATTCTTAGGATATTCTTAATTTTTGAGTAAATCCCTACCTCGTATTCTTATAAAACATAAAAATTGTATTGTATTTATAATTCGCGAAATTAAAAAAAATTATTTTTCGCGAAAATCAATTCCCTTAAGCTGCCACATATTGAGTTGTTATGTATGATCTAAACGATTCAATTCGTAAAATTTTCTTCCTTTGCACTACTCAATGAACTAACCTTCACGGATTTTGAACAAATTTGCGAAACTATGAACCCACGAAATATTGAAATTTTACCTCAGAACGAAAAGAAGTATAATTCAATTCACACACCCAAAAAATAGAACGGTGATGTTAAATCGCAATAAAGGTTTGTTAAGTGTGTAATTTTGTGGTGGTGTTTTGATAAAGAAGAGGGTTTCCTTTAAAAAAATAATTGAAAACATTTTTCAAGTCACTCGCACAAATTAAAACCCGCAAAACCATTTTACATAATACTCGCAAAATGTAATATTTATTTGTTTCGTTAAATTTATCTACCCTCGAAAATTAGTATCAATAAAGTAATCAATGCCTACAATCACCCACATAATATATTGAGACTTTTCGATTTTTGACAAAAAAAATTTCACAAACTCGCACCACAAGTCTTCTCAAACTCGACGTACTGCCTCCAGGCTCACGGAACTTCAGCTTTAGCTTCGACTTAAGACTTCTTAGGAAATTCTGAATTCAACTAGTGAAACCGAAAAGTTCACTAGAACGAAGCCTTACAGTGCTGCTATAGGTTAATTATAGCTTTTTACATGTTTAAACCGTCTCAGTTGGAAAAATGGACATTTGCGTCAACGGCCATTTCTGTTTTTTTGATAGAATTTCTAGTTTGTCTCAAAGATTATGTGGATGGTTGTAGCATAGATTTACAATTTGCGAATTACGAAGGTTTCTCTCGCTAAATTCCAAAAAAAATCTCATTTTCACAAGGCGGCGGTGTTAAATCTCCAATTCGCGAAAACTTATTCAGTGAAATTCGCCAATTTTTAGCCTCGCGAAAAATTCTCCGAAAGTAGACGAATTGTTATTTTAAGTAAGCAAAATATATGCTGCTCAATCTAATTACTGAATGTGATTCTTTTAAAAAGATTAAATTGTTGTACAAAAGATCAAATTTTCGACGCGAAAACACTTCGGTATGTCTGCTTCGGTATAACTAATTTGAAAGCACGTATTACCCGATATATGGTAATAAATGCCAATATATGCTTTTATAACAGCAATAATAGTCTGGAATACTAATTATATAACAGTGATTGCGATGTTTCGTATTACAAAAAAAAGTTACAAAAGCGTTAGGGTTGAGTCAACATTATTTTGGAAAGGCTAGCATTTTTATATATACAGTGGAATCTCTCTATCTCGACTACTCTCTATCTCGAACTTCTCTCTATGTCGAACTAAAGTCTCAGTCCCTTTGTTGTCCGCCTAAGGTATTTTCCTTTCTTTATCTCGAACTTCTTTATCGCGAACAAATTTTTTGGTCCCTTGCGAGTTCGAGATAGAGAGATTTCACTGTATACAAATAATTATTTTTTACTTTATTTTTTATTTTATGACTAAACATTCCCCCCACCCTCCCCCCACCCCTAATAATGCGACAAATTTTGAACATCAGAAAAAAAGAAATAGATATTTCTTTGAAAAACAAAAGGAGTTCTTTAAAAAATAATACGTGTAGCTGATTAATACTTACATAAAGCTATGAAGACATTGAAAAAAAGCAGTTGGGTGAGTCGCGACATTTTCTTAGTAGTCTCTGTAACTGCTGTTTAGTACACAAAAACACCGTTTCGCTGCGAATAGCAATCTAAAATGATATACGTTTGATAGGTATAGATGGCCTACCTGCTTTTTTATCTACGCATCGCTACACTGTGCAATGCGTACCACAAACAATTCCTGCTAATCTTCCTGTTTCGACAGAAAGTCATTCACACCATGTGGCGCTATTGTTCAGCAATTGTTTCATTTTAACGGAAGCCGATTCGTTCAATTTGCGCATGTTAATTCATTTAGAGCTAGAATACGTTTTAAATTGCTTTTATTGAAGTTATAACATTATTAGCTCTTTTTTTATCTTGTATGTGCGTTGAAAGTGGTGATGGGTTCTCAGGTTAGGCCTGTGTATTTTTGACGACCGTAAGTTTCTTGACGAGAACCAATTAAAACGCTCCACAATTTATGCTCAATATAGCTTCCGCCAGATAGATATGGCACGCTTGAAAGCCCAAACGGAAATTGCTTCGCTTTCTTTTGATGATGTAACTATAACACATTGTAAACACGTCAAAACCTCGAAAGAATAAACTTTCGCGAAATCGCGAAATCCGGGGAGATGAATTTCGCTAATGGCCCTTTTTCAAGTTGCTTTGCGAGAATTAACTTTCGCGATAGATGTAGATGTTGATTATTATTTGTTCGAGAAGTATGGAAGTAGCGAACTTACCAAAAAATCGGCAACGATAACGACTGATTGAATTTTAAAGAGTTTCTAGTCGATGATTAAAGATTGGGATGCTTAAAATGGAAACCTGATAAAAGATATTTTACATCAGTGATAGGATACAAGTTTATATGAGTAAACAAAAAATAAAAAGCCAAACGTTCATAATAGGATGCAAGCAAAAGATGAACATATTCTCAAAATATTTTTACACTTTACATCCAACTTGAAAACAAGCTTATTTTATACGAGAAGGAGCTTGAAAAATTTTCTGTGAAAGTTTTTTTATTTTTTCAAAAATCTTTATTGGCTTTCGAGATTAGGGCTTTAAAGTTTCGCTAATTATGCAAAATTATGACATCATCGAGTAGTTCTTAAAGAAATAATTGCTTTTATCCATCAAGTACAATTACTGATTATAAAAATTCATGTAAAATGTTTAAAAAGATGGCTGAAAACAATAATTCTATATACCTTGTAAAACTGTTAAATGCAACACCCCACTAACAGCTACTCGAAGATGTCATGCATAATTAGTGGAACTTCGATGTCAAAAATCTTTAGAACCGATCCAGATTTTTCAAATAGATATTCAAATTCATCGACGAATTTTCAACCTTTCGTATGAAATCAACTTTTTTCAAAGTGGAAGGTAAGCTTCAGCTTTTTGTCTAGTTTCACCGTGAATATTCTTATAGAGTATTCGTGTTTCTGTTTGCAAAAGGCAAAGTGGATGCGTTTAATTTTTCTTAAAAAAGGCCAAAAATACTTGTCTCAAATGTTAATGGACAAACTAAACGCCACGACGTCAATAACATTAATTTAACGTCAATAACTTAATTTGAACTAATGACGTCGTTACAATGTACTTATAATTTTCATCGCGTGTGAATAACTAGGACCAAATTGAGTAAGTTTCCCAAACTTGGATCCCCAAATCCAATTCGAAATGGACGGGTTGAAAAGGTCATCAAAAAAACCTCTAACCGTTTGTCAAAAGTACCTATACATTCCTATACATTATTTTGATCAGAGTTTCAAACTCTTTAACGGCCACTACAGGTTAAAATTTTTTTAAAAATATTGTTTATGAATATGAACGGGCGATAGCTGCGTCATCAAAAATCAAAAATGCCCTACCTGGCATACTTTCGTTAATAACTCTAGAGCCATAAATGGTATTACCCTGAAACTCGTAGTAGCTGATTTTTTATCATTGTGGATGAGAAATTCCAAAAAAATTCCAAAAATTTACAGCAGGTGGTGTGCCACGCCCATTTTGAAAGGCACTGTTCAAATTATTTTTAGCATTTTGGTAAATGGATATTATAATGGACTTAGAATGGTAACATTTATGTTTACATGTCTAAAGTTGTTCAAATAACTTGCGCCCTTCGCTTTTACCGCCCTTTGACGCCGGTGGGCGTTATTTTTTTATTTTTAGGGAACGCCCACTTACGCCCTCTTTTTTTTTTTTAGTTTTCACTAATACTTTAATACCTGCGAAAAAAAAATAAAAATCTATCATGAAGCTACACAACTTCAAAAAAAAAATGCTAACGTCAGCAAAAAAAATTGGTCACAGACATCATCCGTACAAAGTTTTATAACTTATAACCTAATACTAATAGGGAAGTTATGGGGGTAGGGCATTTCCCCCCCGGGACTACACTCGCCCCCCTATACCCCGGCCTGAATAGAGTTAAAACCAAACTCATAAAAATCAACTATAATATCGAAAGCGAGCCACCCAGGCTAACCGGTATCTTATTTTTTTCAACCGGGTATACTTTTGTCAACAAATTTATTTTATTTAATTTTCAAAAATAAAGTTTTGTTGAAATAAGTTTTTGATGGAGAATAAGTTATTTATTAGGAACCATAAGTACATATAAAAAACCTAACTGAAAAAGTACACGCTTTTTATGTAGCTATATTTTTCAGCCTGCTGGATGAGAAAACGTCATGTAATAGGGTGATAACAAACTGGCTTCAGCCCGGAAAATCGTGCTAGCTCGGCTATCTGACTCATCTTATAAACACACCCTTTTTAGAAAAAATAATGACGTTAACATTGATTTTTTGATACAAAATGCTTACATTTTAGCTACTGTTGCAAGTTTCATTACTATAGTATTTGTCCTTCCCAGATGTTAATGGGGTGGCAAGATATCTAGACTCAAAATAGGATTAAAATATTTTTACAAAAAAGTAAAGATATAATAGAAATACCGCTAACAAAATTACGACAAGGAATCAGAATACCCCTTATAAGGAAAGTTCGAATTTCACCGTTTTTTGTGAGTATCTGCGATATTAATGTTTTACAAATTTAAAAGTAAAAGTTGTGTAAAGAGAAGTTAACGAAAAATGTTTCAAATTCTGTCGTTTTGCCACCAACGAAATTATTATTTTGTAAGCATTAGCTAAAAAAAGCTTTTATTTTAATATTCGCATACCAGTCATATTGCGATATTTCACACACTTTTTTTCGCGAATGAACCAATTTTTAGCTAGTATTAATTTTCACGAATTGGTCATATCTCGAATTTTCGCGAGAATTTATTTTCGCGGTTTAATAAAAAACTTTGCAGTCCGTAAGAAACCTGAAATGGTCGATTAAAATAAACATACTACTCACAACCATTATCGAATGCATCAAGCGTGTTTTCATCATCATCTGATTCTGAGCAATGTTCAGAGTTACCCTCAGGTTCCAATTCTGAGCGGGAATCATTCTCACATTCATAGATTTTTTTGCGAAAACAATCAAGCTTTCAAAGGGGTGCAAGAGTACAAGCAACGGTAACAGGGAAGTATTATCGACGTAGCCCTCTTGTTCAAGGTGGACTTGAGGTCCCTTGTCTTGTCACCGTTACAATGCTCGGTTAGCATAATGAACCATTTATTAATAACCCGATACAAAATGTTGTTAGGGGAGCTCTATCTCGAACCAATAGATGATCATATAATGGGGACGTTCTTCATTTCCCTTGAGATCGATTTCGTACGAACCAACCAATATACGCCGTGTGAGGCTTCGTCAAGCACAAAAAATAAAAAAAGGCGAAAATTCGGTCAAGAGACATTCGAGACATGCTTAGAAAGAAAACAAACGGTGTGATGTACAGTTGTGATTGATTAGGTTTCGGAAATATATACTTAGTATTTTGAAGGTTGTGTCTTTGTTATTCTATATACCTGACAAACGTTTAAATAACAACAAAAACATAAATCACCTTTCACAAGCATTAGAACGAAACATGAGTATCGTGGCCGAATTGGACAAACTAGATTTTAGTTTATAACTGGCGGCAAAATTATAAATTGTGGCCGCGAGTTTTATCGCTAGTTTTGCCGCCAGTTATAAACTAGAATCTAGTTTGTCCAATTTAACCAGGGTACTCGAGATTAATGATTATGGCATGTCTTATTGTTTTTCGTAAGTTCAGACATTTGCTTTTCTGGTTGTTCTGTTTTTAAAGTTCGAAAAAAATGTCAAACTTTTTGTAATAGACCCAGTCAGGAGCACAAATTATTTCAAGCTAAAAAAACATTGTCAAAACATAAACTTTTGCGAATGGAGAATATAAATTGCTGGAAGTTTTCTTGACCATGATTTATTTGCATCGAATTTGCCCGATCTTTTCGGTCAAGTCTAAAAGTCCACACGAGTAGCACCACGAGTGACCACGAGTGACCACGAGTAACACCACGAGTGACCACGAATGGCCACGAGTGACAACGGAGGACGACAAGTGACTGCAAGTGACAGGGTATGAAAAGCTGAAAATATTTCAAACGATACTGAGGGACCAAGTGAGCTGGTGAGATATAATAGAATTCTGCTGTGTGTGTACAAAAAAAAAAGCATGTGGAAACCGTATAGTTTTTTGAAAATTCAAAAACGCCAACCAAAACTGAAGAGTATGAAGCATGTGGAAACCATCCACTTTCGAACAAAACAATGTTCGATCGTACCTGTTGTAAAACATTCTAATCTCAATTTTAACAATAAAGTAGATTTAAAGAAGTAGATTTGAGTTTTGTAGTTGGTTAACGTAGTTGTAATAATAGTAGTAAGTAATAATAATAGTAGTAAGTAATAATAATTGCGCCCCGCCGAAGGGGCGCACATTTAGTGGACCGCGGGTATATAGTGTTTGTGTTGGTGTATGGCAGAAAATTTTTTTCCACTCTCTACTTCGCGGGGGACTTCTACTCGATCTTCCAACCCGGCTCTGATATAACACAACCTATGTGTTAGGTACCACCAAGACAAAAAAAACACTCATCGAGCAAATCTTTTTTTGTCTCGGTGTCCTTGTTGTCTCTAAAGATTTGAATGCGATAAAAAATGTTAATCGAGATTCTTTTGTTATGCTAATATGGAGCTTTGTAATATGATGCTTCGTTTGCCTCGTTTAATGTGCTTAAATGTCGCTGCAGCCCACGTGAATTTATCTTCAAGAATAGATTTGTTTTTGTCTGAACCACGTTGTTGCTAAACCTGTTAACGGTAAGTAAGTAGAAGGATTACTTATGTCTTATATGAAATTAAACTTAGGACGGTTCCTGGCGTTGATCCAAAGGCCGCAATTTAGGTATGCATCGAAATTTATAACTGGAAAGTTTTCTTGTGCCGTTGATACATTTTTTGAACTTTTTATTAATGCTGTGTATGTCAATACTTGCCTTCTTGTGAAGAAGGATGTTACATGTTAAGGTTGTTATCTGATGTTAAGGTACATTATGATGTCAATTATCTCTAAAGATTTCGTCTATATACGGCCATGACTAAAACTGCTTACATTGTGTTGGTCTTGCCTTCCTGATCTGGCTTGTCGTAGTAGCTTTACTGATGTAGCTAGGGAGCTAAATACTATTTTTAAATTCCTCTAAAATTACTTTTACTAGCTATATATCAAGCTAGCCAGCTAGCTAGCTACACAAAATAGTGCTTTAATTACCTTTAAAAAACCTTTGTCCTGCTTTGCATAATTTTATCAACAAGGGTGCTGATAAGCCGCATACGCTGTAAAAAAAGTTAGGGCGAGTCCGGCGTTTCGAAAAAATTCAAGTATTGGCTCGAAAAAACTTGCATAGCCCAAAAGATGCCCGAAAAAAACGCCTTCTTCCAACTGTTGTCCGCATTGTATGTTACAAGGAATTGCATTTCGTGAATGCTCCGGGTGAGTTAGGGAGAGTTCGGAAAGTGCGTGCAGTTTCAGAGGACAACCAATAATTTCATTCAAAAGGCCACCAAACTCACCCTTTTTTATGCGTGCGTTTGCAGCTTATCGGCACCCTCTTTTTATCATGAGGGGCTGGATACCCGACTCCTGTTCTTTTGAGAAAAATGGGGCTAAAATAACTTCCGAAGGAACCTTTGTGATGCTTTTGCTATCAGGTAAAAAGATATTCGTCACAGGATTTTTTATATCTTCTGCAGAAAGTTGTCGAAGCCTGACAAAAATTTATTGTTGCTTGCACTGAACAGTCAAGGTGAACTAATAATTAGCCAATAACATGATAGTTAGCCGTTGCAGTATAACTATACGCTACCCACAGTATAATTGTTGTTACAGGCTTCTTTGTGTTTTTCACTTTTCATGTTTTTTCTTGAAATCAGAATAGTGTCTTGTTAAATAACATGACATACTGCTACAGTAACACTATTATCTTCTTGGCACAAGCGTTTCTTGATCCTATTTTTGGTTTTAATTGAAGTACAACTTCATGTGGATCTATATAAATATAGATGGCTATGGGGAGATCGATAACGAAGAAATGTGTGGAAATTTAAGTCAAAAAAATTTATATCGTATAATTAGCTGTATGAGCAGCTAATTATACTGTACGCACCCTATATATAATTATTCTGCATCAGCTAACCATTCTGTTACTGGCTAATTATCAGTTCTCCTTGAGTGCCTAATAGCCAGATATTTTGTTGAAAAAAATGGACCCTAATTTGCTTGAAAAACTTTCTTGACCTTACCTAAAGTATCACAATATATTTTTCTAAGATTTCTTAGAAAAGACTTGATTTTAAAAATCTCATGAAAAGACCATCAATTTATTAAATTTGACAAATTTATTAATTGTGCGTTTACCCTTTTTTGTTTCAACTTGTTGAATTCAATTCGAAATTTTAAAAGTTCAACTTTTTGAATTTGTCAAACAAAACAATGACCAATAAATTTCCTCAAAATCAAAAAAGGATAATAAACGATCAATTTTTTTCAATTCAATAAATCGATTTCGGCAAAATAAATCCTGTATTGTCCACAGGTTTGAAAATCATGTATCGCCTGCTTAAAATGTTACTTGTTTAACAATGATATCGAAAGCCAGCTTGACTAAATTTATATACATATATTGATATAATATACCTTGTGCATCACGTGGCATTGATTTGTATCTTTTTAATAAATTCTCACTTCAAATCAAAAAGGGAGACAATAATTACACAACCTGGTATTAATTCAGTTCCTGGTAAAATTGTATTCTTGTTTCTTATTTTTAAATGTACTTTCTTTTTCAGATCAACTGTTATCAAACCATGCACCATCAGCATTTTCGAAAAATCTTCAACGAGAGAGTAAATTTTAAAGGATTTTATTGGTAAATTATTGAGTAATAATTCATTGAACTTGTTCAGAAGTTGTTATGTTCGAATCGTCAAGTTCATACATAACAATCTGTATCCTAGAATTTCAAGAATTTTTCAGATCAGTTATAAAAATATCCAGTTAAAGTTTTTAGAATATATACTATATATATGTAAAAAAATTATTTCTTAATTTTTTATTTATTACGTTGTATTTTAGGTTAGTGACAATAATAATTGAGAATTAGGATACTTATGATTTGTTTACCCATTGTTCTCCGTTTTCAAAGTCTATACTTCAAATTTCAGAATCTTCCAGGCTAATGACGAAATCTTCAAGCCGCAGGGCTTCTTATTTATAATTTTTCCCCTGGGCAATAAGCTTATCCACAAGTCTCTATTCGATTCCGTTCTGCATTTCTGTTATCATACCCGTTATCACGCAGTTACATGAAACATCCACCATTTTCCATTTTAAATTTCGATCCCGTTCTAAATTCGTATTTTTTAAATCGTTATTAGCAATTTGGGGCGCATTAGTGGTAACTATGGCTAGTCGTATACGTAGCGATTTCCATAATGGATGAAAGAAAAAAAACGGTGAAGATTGAAGTTGAGGAGGTGATGGATACAGAAAAGCGGAAATACGTGGATACACACAGTAAGCTTGTACTTTTATAACTAATTTGCATTCATCTCTTTTTCCTATCCTTTTGATATATTTTTTTTCAAACTTGTTTTATTACATGGCGTTATGGTTATTTCTTCTGATGAAGAAACCTTTACGAACAATGACATAGGTAGATGTTAATTTTGTTTCAATTTTCAAGAGGACCTGTAAGTTTTTTCCTACATTGGCTTCTTTTTTGCACAATTCGAGGACAAAAATGTTTTCATTTTGTTCCTGGCATCACAGCAATGTTTAAATACTACATTTGTTACTGGAGGAACGTAAAAATATGAGATTTCTTTTTTATCATAACTTTCAAACAAACCACAATCATCCAACCAAATCATCATTAAACTGTATTCTCACAAAAAATTCGTATTCCTTCTATTCCCTAGAACAAACATGTAAGGCTACAGATCGAAAAGTACGCAAAATCGAATTTGAAAGCGTGACAAAAATTGGTGAGTGAACAATGTCCATAAGTTAAGATTTCTTTTAATTCGTGTCATTATTGCTTTTATTTTTTATTACTAGATGATTCAAGTGATTTGGAATCTAACCCGGAAGATATATCCTTACAAGCAAAGGAAAACACTCCAACTGGTAAATATAACTTTATATCCAAATGATGAAGTTAGGCCCAAGAGTAGGAAAACACTATTATTCATTTTAGTGACACTGAATGATGATGAAAAAGATGACAGTCAAAGAAAGTTGGAAGATGATAGTGACACAGACTCAGGTGTGATTTACCTATTATTCTTTTTCTTTTTTTTTAACTTCCCGTCAAACTAAGGAAGATTTCTTAACTTTTTAGGAAATATTTCCTATTTATTACTTTTTAGATATGTTACAAGAATACAGAAATAATAAGCATTATAAAAACGACTTACAAACACCAATATATTCAGATGAGACGCCCAACTTGAAGGAAATTGTTGAGATCTGCTTTGATCGAATAAGCGAAACTCGTGTGTGTACCAAGCGTCCATATCGCGTCAAAGAAGACATGACATTTGTTATCAATCAAAATAAAGCAAATATTCGACACCCCTATGATCTGGATGCGGATGATAACACTGGAAAGTTTGTAAAGAAAGAGAATGCACGTTTCTATGAAATTACAGACCATGGCGATCACATCGATATCTCTCACGAAGTAACGACAATCAAAAACGATAATGGTAGAGTTATTTCCGGTAAGTTCAAAGAAAGATGTCCTAAAACAGGTGTCTGGCATGATGTTAAAGCGGACGTCTCCAAACTATTTGCAGTAATAAGGAGAAGGGGGGCCAGCACTATTTCAGATGGTGTTTCGCTTACTAGAATAATAACATACATGATGCCTGTTAAAGGATATGAACAAGCAAAATCATCATTGAAAGATAAATCAACGCACACGTTATCATTGCCACATATTATCCTGAGCTATAGCAGTAAAGGACAGTACAAAAAACAGAAAGAAGAGCAAGATCGTTCTTTGAGCTCGTCTAAATCTTTCAGAGCTACTCAACATCCAGTAAAGAAGAACTTGAAAGAACGAGCTCAATTGGGAGAGATTAAGACAATAAAACCGGAAGATCAGTCATTTTTACAGGAAGTGCTTTTCGGGAATGGACGCCAACCATCCTATGTTTTATATACGGCGCAATCATTGGCAGATCTTGAAAGATTTTGTACAAATACGAGCATCCAACTAAATTTCGCATGTGTTAGCCGTTGATACGACCTACAACGTGTCAAATTACTACGTCACCCAAACCACTTATCGCAATCTTTCTCTTCTCCACCGAAACACGCAGAAGCACCCATGGTTTCCTGGGCCAATCTTTGTTCATCGTCATCAGGAAAAAGATGATTTTTCGTATTTTTGGCAAGCTGTGAAACGAGGAAAGCTATTTCTGGAAGACTTAGCCATAATTGGAACTGATGAATGCGACGAACTTTACAACGGCATATTGCAAGAAAGCAATGGTAACACCGGTCATTTTTTAGGTAAAGAACATATGATCAAAACAATTCAACGGAAGCTAAACCAACTTTCCTTTCCAAAGTCAGCTTCACGTACCATTGTGAACGACATATTTGGTGATCCATTTAATTCTGGGAATGAAGCTTTATATACGTGTGAATCAGAACAGGCTTACGAAAGTCTTGTAGAGAAGTTCTTTCTAAAATGGAGAAACATTGAGCGTTCCCACACAAAACTTGAAGGAAATCGTTTTGTGGATTATTTTGAGAAATATAAAAGAGAACTATTCAAAAAAACAATGACATTTCATGCACGACGAAGAAGTTATTTCGAAGGAAATTATGGCCAAAATCCAATTGAGTGGTTAAATTTTTTGAGTAAAAATGAGATAGACACTCATCAAAACATCAAAAAGTCACACAAAGATGTTCCTCTGACTGTGACATTCCAAAAGTTAAAAAACAGATCAATTCGTCTTTATCGCGATGGAACAAAAGCAATATACAACGAAGGTCCATATGAATTGTCACGACCATACTTGTCGTTGTTACATACTTACGACGATTTTAAAGACTTGTCAAGAATATCGAAGAAAAACCTTCTAAACAAATTTTTCACCGATGTGCCAACAACGCTGTTTTAACGAGATGTGGCTACGCTGTTGATATTGATCTTCTACCAGTCACTGCTGAACAGCAGCCGAATGTTGGAAACACCGACTGTGTCCCTGGACCAAGTACTTCTGCCACCATCATAAGTGACACACGATCAGGAAAGCTTCTGTTTGAAGCAGAAGACTTTCCTTTCACCGAATTTGACTTGCCTGATCATGTGGTTAGAGGATTTTTTACAAAAGCCAAACGTCTCCTCAATGAGCCAGGTTGTATCACAAAAGCAGGTTCCAATAATCCATCAATGCGAACCGTCAAAAGTACGTGCAGTGAAACGCCGCATATTGTTTCGGCCACCGACAGAAACCAATCTTTTTTAACATGTGATTGTAAAACATATCTCATATATGACTTTTGCTACCACACACTTGCAGTAAGTGCTGAGTTGAACATAACTTTCAATTACATCGTAGAGCTGTTGAAAAAGCTCAGAGCAAAACAAAAAAGACGAGGTACAGTGGTAAACGTCACAAAAGCAGTAGAAGCTTAAAAAACAAACAAGGAAATGGGACTTAAGAAAAACGAGATAGCGAAAAAAAAAACAGGCAAAAAGCTTCTAGAAAAGAGTCATCTCCACCATCTACCAATACAAGTGCTGTTCCTGATCCATCAGCTGTAACATCTCTGTCTACATCCCATTTGCAGCCCACTTCTTCGCACCAACAAGTTGTTCAGTCACAACCTCCTACAATGTACCAAGCAGTTGCTCAACCACAACCTCCTGCAATGGCAGCCAAGCTCTATCATGTTCCGACCTTCTTTGCACCACCTGTGATGCATCT